>JAOTQR010141377.1:0-13673 GCA_025774065.1 Solanum ossicruentum | reverse complement strand
TTGCCAAAAAGTGCACAAATTTTTTCATTCTGTCAACTATCTCCCAAATTGAATCATGTTATCTGGGGGACCTCGGTAAGCTATTGACGAACTCCATGTTGATCATCTCCCATTACCTTTCTGTAATATCTAAGTTCTGTGCTACTTCACATGGCCTTTGATGCTCAACTTTCACTTGTTGGCAATTTAGGCATTTAGAAGCAAATTCACCAATATCTCTTTACATTTCACTCCACCAATAAACCTCTCTAAAATCATGGAACGTCTTGGTCGATCCCTGATAAATGAAATATCTGGAATTATTGACTTTTGTCGTGATCCTCTGTCGAACACCATTAATACCTGGAACACACAATTTGCCTTGGTACGTCAATACACTATCTCCCCCTTTGGCGAAAGGCATCACCTTCTGTTTGTGCACATCTGCCTTCAACTGTAGTAAAATAGGAACTTGATCTTGTTTTTCATTCACCTTGACTGCTAGAAATGATGCAGACCCATTATGTACAAGAACCCTTCCTTCGTTATAGTCATCTAATTGAACTTCTAATCGTTCAAGTTTGTGCACCACTTTAGCCAACTCCTTCCTCCCTTCCTCCACATGAGTAGTTCTTCCCATAGATAACCTGCTAAGAGCATAAAGAACTACATTAGCTTTATCTGAATAGTAGAGGATGCTCAAATCATAGTCTTTGAGTAACACAGGCTATCTCTTCTACCTCAGATTAAGTTCCTTCTACATGAAAACATATTGTATGCTCTTATGGTCTGTGAAGACATCGACGTGTTCTCCATAAAAGTAGTGGCGCCATAACTTGAGAGAGAATACAATTATTGTCAACTGTAAGTCATAGGTGGGACAGTTTCTCTTATGAACCATAACTTGTCTTGAATCTTAATCTATCACTTTTTCCCTATGTATAACACACAGCCTAATCCAACTTTAGATACATCACAGTATATTGTGAAATCATTTGTTTTGTCAAGCAGGGTCAAAATTAGTACAGTAGTCAACCTTGTTTCTAACTCTTAGAAACTCTTCTTATATTTATCAGACCATTGAAACTTTACCTTCTTCCAAGTCAGTCTAGTCAACAGTGCAGATATGGTAGAGAACCCATTATCAACTCTGTGGTAGTTGCTATCCAAACCCAAAGAGTTATTATGCCTGTTGGATAGGGTTGTTTGGGCCATTTATTAACTGCCTTAATATTTTGAGTGTCCACTCGTATACCATCATCCGAAACCATATGTCCAATGAATCCCACAGATTTGAGCCAAAACTCACACTTCAAAAAATTTGCATATAACTCATTGTCCTTTAGGGTTTATAAATTTTGAGGTTATTTGCATGCTTGTCCTCATCTCTAAAACACACCAGAATATCATTGATAAATAAAATTACAAACATGTTAAGTTACTACATGAATACTCTGTTCGTCAATTCCATGAAGGTTGAAGGTGCATTTGTCAACCCAAAAGACATCACCAAAAACTTGAAGTGACCATATCGAATTCAGAAAGCCGTCATCGAGATGTAACATTCACTCACTTTTAATTGGTGATAGCCTAATCTCAAGTCTATCTTTGAGAAAAATAGTGGCACCGTGAAGTTGATCAAACAAGCCATCGATCCTTGGGAGAGGATACTTATCCTCGACTATCACCTTATTCAATGTGTGGTAGTCAATGCACATTCTGAGTGAACAATTCTTATTACATACGAATAGGGCAGGAGAACCCTATGGAGAAACAATTGGCCTAATAAAGCCCTCCTCTAGTAAATCTCTCAATTACTCTTTCAACTTCCTCAACTCAACAGAAGCCATTCTATATGGTGGAATAGAGATAGGTTGAGTCTCAAGAAGAACACCAATTCCAAAGTCAATCTCCCTATCAGTAGGGACTCCAGGTAGATTCTCAGGAAACACTTCTAGAGACTCACTCATAATTGGGACAAACTCAAAGGTAGGAGGCTCGACATTATTAGACCTAAGTCGCATGAAGTGATAGATATATCTTCTAGAGATTAACTTCATGACCTTAAGGTAGGAAATATAGTTGCCGTTTTGCTCAATATCTCCCTTCCACTTTATAGCAGGCTCATTCAGAAACTGAAATTTGACAATCCTAGTTTTGTAGTCAACAAAGGCATAGTAGGCGTGAAGCCGGTCCATACTAAGAATTACATCTAAGTCAACCATCTCTAACTTATCAAATCAGCAAGAGTATTCCTATGGTAGATGGACACTACACAATCTTTATAGACCTTTTTGGCTATAATAGACTCACCAATAGGAGTAGAAATAGAGAAAGGCTCAAGTCAACATTCAGGAGAAATCTTAAATTTACCAGCCATATGGCATCACAAAAGGCACAGTTGCACCCGGATCAATAAAAGCATAACAATCAAAGTTAAAGAATCAATGTATTCCCATCACAACATCTGGTGCAACCTCTTTGTCTTATCCATTCCCCATCACATAGAGACTGTTTGTTCCACCTCCTGTCCCTAGTGTAGCACCACTCTGGTTATAGGTTACCTTAAGCTGGTGGTACTATAGTAGAAGTCTAATCCTTATTGCCTAAAAGTAGACATTCCCTCTGAAAATGACCCACACTTGTAACAACCATTTATCCCTTTTTACGCTCTCCCAAATGTATCCTACCACACTTCCCACAAGGTGGCTTTCATTTCGATCCAAGGGTCATACTGTCCTGCAAACCCTATGCTTTAAAGTTTGACTAACCTTGGGACTTTTGATCATACCTATTAATTGGAGTCAGTGCACTAGTGGATGATGGTGCATATCAGGATGCCTTTTCTAAAAGTATGACTTATCTCCCTTATCCTACTTAGTTTAGTTAGGATCAGGCCCTGCTGACTTAGCCTTCTTAATCAGATTCTCTTCTCTATCTTGTTCTTGTCCTCTTTAAGTTGTTAACCATACACCATAAGTGTAGAAATATCCATGACAAGGATCAACAGAGTTTCCTTAAAGTCCTTTTTCCATGCTTGCCCAAACCAGATGTAAACTTCCTCATGCTTGCCCTCATATCTTGAACCACCTCTAAAGCATACTTGTATAACTGGATGAACTTATGTTGTACTCCTTAACAGACAACCCGTCTTGCTTCATATTCACGAACTCCTCAATATTTTCCTCCCTCAACTCCTAGGAAAAGAAGTGGTTAAGGAAGGCACTCTCAAACTCACTCCACTCGGTAGGATCAACATCCTCACCTCAACCCTCTTCCTACTTGTTAAATCACTTATTCTCCACATCCTTAAGCTGATAAGAGCCAAATTCAACTCCCTTTATCTTGGTCGCTTGCATAGCCTTCAACAACTTCCACATCTCATCAATGAAGTTCTGAGGGTCTTCTTCAACCTTGGACCTGTGAAAACTGGTAGGTTCATCCTCAGAAATTCTTTAAGTCTGGTGGAGGCTTATGGTTGCTGGGAGCTAGAACTAGAAGCCTGTGAACCTTGATTCCCACTATGTACAACTACCTTCTAGGTGAGCATAGTTATAGCTCCTCTAAAATAAGCTTTTATGGTAGGAGAGAGTGGACCAATAGCTACCTGTGGAACTCCTGCACTCCTAGCAGGTCGTCCTCAGCCTCTTATCTCCATCTGGATAGGCACTTCTAATAGGGGATTCTTAGCTTTATTAGTTGAATTATCTCTTTGGGTGGTGGTATGCTTAGGAGGCATAATCTACAAACGTGTAATGTACGAATTAGAAAAGAGTTCTATAGAGTTAAATTGTATCCCTCGAACTCAAAATACAAGAAAGTGTAACTTTTCCCAATGTCCCATAGCCTCTTACTTATAGAGTATGGTGCAGAACACACCCATAAACAAGATACTACTAAATACGACTTCATAGACTCCCTAAGACACTTGAACTCTGTGCTCTGATACCATGTTGGTCATGCCTTGGGTGGGTACATACACTTGAAGAACCATTGTTGATTCCTTAAGAGAACCACCTAGCCTCTTCATCACATCTTACTTATCAGTGAATGAATACTCAAATAGAAGAAACAAAGAAGGGATAAAGCTCCTATAGAAGAACTAATAATCTCCAATCGACCAGGTTTGAAAAGTAAAATACTCAACAATCCTCTACTAAATATCCATGAAGCCTCTACCTCTACCATATAGATGGTACCATGACAGGCCATAGCTACCCAACTCAAAGAAAATAGTAATAACCAATAAAAGATGGAAAGAAAGGATCGTTCGGATAGTGATAAGGCTTTATGCTCAATCAAATGTTGCTTGAATATTTCTCCAACCGACATAAATCTCTACCATCATGAGTTTGATTAATACAACGAAGCTAACTTCATTTCCTATTTTTCCTAAACTTACTAAGATAAAGGACATCAATTGCTCTCTCTCTCTCTCTCTCTCTCCCTCTCTCTCTCTTTCTCTTGGATCCAAAGATGATGTCCATCTATTGGGACATGAGCATCCATAGTAAACTACACGACTATCCTATGTTGGCAACGTAGTTGTCACGATCCAAGCCCAAGGCCTTGATGTGACATGAAATTAGGAAGTTCGCAGACAACTTAAACAAGCCTCTTAGCATATCATGTGCACATCCTTGGTTACAGAAGCAAAGTAAGACAATAACAAGAGTAAATTACAAAAAGAGAAGCGAAACTAAGGGAAGTTTTCCATATTTTAAATACATAAAAAGAGTTGAGCTCATAATCATATACAAAATTAGTATCCAACAATACCTCTACTAGAAAAATGAGTGGGGGCCAAAACACTTTCAATGCTCATCCCCGTGATAATAAGTATCCAACATAAATAAGAAGTCTCAACATAGAATGAAAGGAAATAGATGTTGTTCTCGGAGTTGAGGACTCACCAAAAGCTTTCTTCATGAATCAAACAAGCCATGTAGAAGAGGATGATCGATAAGAACTTCGGCTCCAACATGGTAATATCATGTAGGCATAGACTATGCATTAGTTCTTGGAATGTACTAAGTATATGGGATGCAATGTAACGAAGACATAAGGCATCATATTCTAAATTCATAAATATGAACAATGTATATAATCTTAATATGGCATAAATCATCAATGCTTGTAAATAAACATGCATGTAAAACATTCAACTTATATATATACCTTACATTATGTGGGAGGAGATTTTAACAGACATATAAGACCAAACGGCTACTACTTGGAATTTCGAAGCATGACTGTTGTGCTATCAAAATACAGCACATTTGGTGCCTGAAACAAGGGTTTTTATGAGTTCTTAAAGTGACTTTTTTGTGTTTTGATATGTTTTTGTGTTACTTTTGCAAAAAAGTTAGGTTGGTAAGATTTTGAAGAAAAGTTGCAGATTTTACTAAAGCATAGGCCTCACGAGCCCACCTACGAGTCTTAGCTCACCCTACGAGTTATAGGGTGATATCGTAGTAAGAATCAGAGACCAAAATTCAGAAATTAGCTAAAAAGAGATCACCCAGATGAGGCCATCATACGAGTCATCACACTACGACTCGTATAGGTGGACTTATAGCAAGAACCAGAGAGCCAAGATATTGGACCAAAAACTAAAGGCCAAGACAATAAGACCAATATACAAGTCGTAGCTCAAGCAATGACTCATACGTATGGGTCGTACCAGTTTAGTCCAAGATGCCAAAAACCTAATACGAGACCCCGACTATAACTCGTAGGTCATCCTACTAGTCGTACCTGTATAACTTATCAACTATCAGCTATCTTTTTTATGTAAATTCTAGGGTTGTTTTGTAAATACTATATATAGATTAAGTTAGGTTTTTAGAAGAATATTCGACCAGTAGACTTTTGAAAGATACATTTTGAAGCTTTTCTTAATTTTCTAGAGTAGTTTATTATTCTTTCTTGGAAAACCCATTTTTGGGGGATTGCAACCTTGCCTTTTACTCATTGTTGATCAATCAAGCTTATGGGTTTGCAATTTATGGTGCCTATTTTCTGCATTAGTATTGGTAAATCTCTCAACTATGTCTATTATTTGCATTCTTGTGTATTTTGCCTTAGCCATGAGTAGCTAAGCACCCACAACTTGGGGTTGTGGGAAACATAGGTAGTTGACCTTAAGATGACTTAGGTTTCTTGCATTTCTATGATTTGGATTTTGCATGTATTATCTCTTTCCCTTCATTATTATTTTCGTTTGGTGGTGGATAACACTAAACCTCGCCTACTATCACGATCCCGACCAAGGTAATGACGAATAGAAAAAAAGAATTAGATGATAGAATTCGATTAATGTGTTCTCGCCTAACCAACCGAGCCTGACCAAGGGGAGGTTGACAAGGACAATAGGTAACGGTTTGTTGGCACACAATAGTTGTCGACCGAGCGGCTTGGTGAAATTCGACCTTCACCTTCACAAGAGGGTAGGAAGAACCTAAGTTACTGTCCTGCATGCAAATCACCAATTGTATTTATGGTATCTAGGGTAATCAAGTCGACAAACCATGGGGAATACAATTCCCAAGTTATCCCTAAAATTGAGTGTTTCCTCGCGTTATAGTTAGTGGTAGTTTTTTTTATTTTTTTTGAAATACAAACCCCCCTATTTAGAGATTGTAGTCATAAATGCTAAAAATGATTAATGGTGAAATCTTGTAATCAAGCCCTGTATTCCTTGTGGATTTGATCTTAACCTTTGTTAGGTTAATTGCTAACAATGATCGCTTTCTTATTGGAGCATCAACATCATCAGAAATTATGGAACTGTTGCTAGGGAATACAGCTAGATTTTGATTTGATGTCACTACTAGTTAGTTTTCGTGTTGATTGCTAGAGTCTCTTGTACTTTACTTTTGTTTTTGTTGTTTAATTTTATTTGTAGGGTATACTAGGTTGTATGTCCAGCACAAAGAGCCAAGTCAATCCCTTAGCTCCTATCAATTTGGAGATACATAGACTACCAAGAAGAATGGCTCAAGTGAATAAAGATATCGAGATTGAGGAGGATATGAATACGAAAAAGGATTTCGTAAGAGAGGAGAATCCACCACAAAGGGGTAACAGGCCACAGCTCAGGGATTTCAATGAAAACACTTATGGGTGGAATCAATATAGATTGAACCCTATGGCTATGGATGTTACTTGTGCTATAGTACTGCCTCCATTATCGACAAGTAATAAGTTCATGGTATCGAGTGGATTGCTCCAAATTATCTAAAACCGTTGATTATTCATAGGGCTATCTTCAGAGGATCCCCACTATCACCTTCAAAATGTTGTCTTTGTTTGCAAGAGTGTCACGAGGACACAAAACCTTTCTCTTGATTTTTTAGGTTTGAGAGTGTTTCCACTATCATTAACTAGCAATGCAGCTTTATGGTTGTCTGAGCTTCCTCCTTGTACTTTCACAAGTTGAGCTGAAGTTCAGAGAGCATTCCTTGAAAGATATTTCCCAAGATTTAAGAAGTTGAAACTCAAGAACCAAATCAACAACTTTGAGCAATTGTCGGGTGCTTTTATTAACACAACATGGGACAGGTTTACTAAATGCTTGAGGATGGTCCCTGATCATAAGATTATTGACAATGCCTTGGTTAAAATCTTCTATCGGGCACTTGAGAAGAATAGTCAAGCTTGTGCCAACACGATTATGGGAGACATGTTCCTAGACCAACCTTTTAAATTGATAGACGCAAGAATGGAGAAAGTGCTCAAAACAAATCGAGCATGGGGACAACGAGAGCGAGGTGTGGTGAAATCCTCTTGTGTGGTTAACACAAATAATTAGCAATCGAAGGTAAATGAAGAGATCATGTAGCAACTTACTCAACTTCACAGAAGTATGGACTTGGTTTTAAAGCAAAATCAAGCAAGTGTCAAGGCAGTCACGCACTAACCTCCAAAGATCCCTACCTATGATGATCTATTCTTTGATGATGATGCGTGTTCTGTAAGCAACAAAGCAGTGGGTTTTCGAAACAATCCCCAAGGGTCCAATTTAGATTATTGGAGGCAAGGTCGGAGCTTCACTCGTGAGGGAATGTATTGAGATAGCCGGGGTGGATGCTATGAGAAAGAGAGAAAGAGTGCTAGACACTAAATGGGGGAAAATAGAGGGCTACAAGAATGTTCCTTATGTGCCACCACACAATCATGATGCCGGATCAAGAAACTCAAGGATTGAAGAAAAGTTCGAAAAATTGTTGAAGTAAGCAGACCATCAAGATGAGACTTTAAAGGGAGTGAAAGTGGATATTTTAAGTATTAACCATAAAATCTAGTTTCACTTCGTGGTAATCAAGAAACTAGACCAATAATTCAGAAGGTTTCTTCATAATTAAATCAGCACCAAAAGGGTACCCTACCAAGCAATACAGTTCAAAACCCAAAGAATAAAGGGCTTTGCATGGTGGTGATGACTAGGTGTGGCAAGAGCACTATAAATCCCACTATGCCAGTAATTGTGGATGAAATTGATGAGAAAGGTCTTGGTGGTGAAGTCTTGGTTAAGGGAGAATATCCGAAGGTTGTTGGGATACAACAAAAAGAGATAAGGGAGCATGAGAAATTGAAATCAATTCCTAAACTTCCTCCTCCTTTCCTCAAAGGCTTAGGAGAAAGGAAGAGAAGGGTAAATTCAAACACTTTCTCTTGATGTTGAAGCAACTCTCCATCAACATTCCCCTTCTAGAAGTTTTGGAGAAAATGCCCGAGTATGCCAAATATATGAAGGATTTGGTCACCAAGAAATGCACTTTGAGCCAAGAATTATCGCAAGAACTCCAACAATGTAGTGCGTTTATGATAAAATGGTTTGCTCAAAAGCGAGATTACCCCGGTGCACTCACCATCCCCTGTACCATTGGTGATGTTGAGTTTCTAAGAGCATTGTATGACTTAGGAGCTAGCATCAATCTAATGCCTCTTGTGGTATTTAAAAAGTTTGTCCTTGGTACTCCTACCCTTACAAGAATGAAGTTGCTTATGGCAGATCGAACCATCAATAAGACAGAGGGAATACTTTTAGATGTGCTTGTTAAAGTGGATAAATTCATCTTTTGGACAGATTTTGTGATCCTTGATTGTGAAGTTGATTTTGAGGAGCCCATCATTTTGGAGAGCCATTTTTGGCTATTGGGAGAGCCCTAGTGGATATAGATTCAGGTCAACTGTGTCTTAGGGTCAATGATGCAGAGGTAGTGTTTGATATTTACCAATCCATGAAACACCTAGATGGGTGCAAGAGTGAGGTGTGGACCCTCGATGATAGTTGATAAAGGACGGTGACAAAGCCAAGCCACGACTTTAAACAAAACACTTCTTAAGAAGCAACCAGAGCATTTTTAATAATTATTGGCTTATTTTAAATGTTTTTGATTGTTGATATTCTTAGGTATGTGAATTTATTTTTATGATTGAAAGACACTGGTGCAGTTGCAATATTTTGGGAATTGTTGTGTTTTGAGATTGTTTTTGTAGGAGAGAATTGAAGAACAAAAGATTTGAAAATGACACTTGGAGAAGCCTCTATGATCAGGCCTACGATTCGTAGTACTCACTACGACTCGTACTCATGTATTCTAGAGGGAGTCAATGAGCATAAAAAGTTGGCACATACACGACGAGCCAACCTAACAACTCGTAGGGTCCCCTACGAGTCATAAGAGGGGTTCATAGTGCTAGGTGCAATTCCTAAATTTTTATAAGTGTTCAGTTTGCTACAAGACCATGACCTACGAGTCGTAGGATATCTTACGACTCGAGTCGGGGTCTCGTAGCCCTGATCTACAGATATTTAAAATTCAACCCGATTTGCATATATAAGGGATCAAAATAAAATTTGACCCCTATTGTTGATATTAAACCCTAAAAGAAGTGACAAAAAAACCCTCTTCTTCACCCATGTCTTTTTTCCGATCAAGATCCCAGCTACCTATGTCATTTTTTGGTGAAGATTCCGACAAAGTCAGTATTTTAGGGTTTTCGCTTGATTTCAATTTTCATCACTTTGCTTTACCTTTACAATCAATTGGTAAGCTCCGTGGTTACATTTTGTAATATTTAGTGGTGAATTTTTTTCCCTGTATGAGTATATGCTTTGTTTAATCATGTTAAATCATGTTGCATAGTGATCATTGAACTAGTCTTGCAATCTAGGGTTTTCAGGCTTTGAATGGTTGAGTTATGAACCTACTTGTGTTGAAATTCTTGACTGGGTGATGATGATTGCAAAATTTTTGATTCATTCATGGGATGTATTGTGTGATTATTGCCCGTGCATGGTCTGAATGGTTGTCGGAGTTGAAATTTAGGGGATATGGGTGTGATGCTTATGCCTTAACTTATAGGGTTTGATTTAATTGATATGTACGGGAATCGCATCCCTTGGAATGTTTTACGGTTGTCAAGTAAGAGATTAGAAAATATATTGTCTTTGTTATGCTTGACATAGCGTAGAATTGGTTTTGACTCCTAGGGATGAGGTCATTTTCAATTTATGATGATTAGTATGGAATTGATTATTTTCCATGAATTCTACATTGCTTTTATGTCTTAACTTAGTTTGAATTTTGTGTTTGATTTGTGCTTGTTGTAGGAAAATTTTAGGAACCTCTGATGCCTATTGTTTCCTGCTACAAGGCACTCCTACGAGTCGTAAGGGTCCCTCATAGCAAGCAGTAGTCATATGTGGTTTCTTCATGTTTCTCATATGAGACTCATATACGACCCATAGCTCTTTCTACGACTCGTAGTAAGAGTCTTATAAGCTTATCTGAGTTCTGAAAACTATTTTTGAAAATGGTTACGAGCACAGACTACGACTCATGGTCACCTTATGAGTCGTAAGTATGTCTTGTATCTAGGATCAAAAAGCATTTTTGAAGGCCTAACTTGTTATACAAGGATAGTATATGACTCGTAGGTCACACTACAAGTCGTAACTGCCCTGGTATCTGCTAACCTTCAATTGCACCAGTGAATTTCTATTTTTCTAGTCGAATTTGTTTCTTTCTCTTCGTTATGTGTTTTAGTGGATCAAATATCTTGACCTGACATGTTGCTTTGTGGTTTGTCTACAGAGAAAGTGCCTCCTAAAGACAAGCAAGCAATCTAATACTTTCAAAGGAGATTAGTGGATGAGTCATCTGGAACTGAACAATATGAGGGCTCTATGGAGGTGCACAGAGTCACTGTAAACCTAGAGGCCAATAGATCCCAAACATGGGCACTTGCAGTGCAGACACCCATGGAAGTTAGTAGTTCCTCCCAGTCTAAAGAGGCAGAACAACAGGGCAATGGGGACGGGTCAAACAGCAGCTTATCATGGATGACCCCCTCACATTCCAGCTCCGAGTCAGAGTCTCAGAGCACCTCCTAGACCCAGTAGGAGGAAGTCCAGTCCCAACCCCTAGCTGATCGTAGATGGTGTGTCCCTGGAATGAAAGAACTATAGGATCAAGGGTTGGAGATAAAGGGGCAAGACAAGTCGGTCCGCCAATTTCATGTGTCTTGGTTTAACGCCTCAGGCTTAGATAGAGTACCCGAATTGGATGCCGATTTGGATGAGCATGGAATATGGTGGACCATAAAACAGCTAGGAAAATATGTCCCTTACGTAGTCCATGAGTTCTATGCAGCATACCTTGCTATACTCCGCCTGGGGTTTCCAAAGAAAAAAGGGCAATTGAGCAACCGAGGCTATGGATGGTGACAGTTCAAGGGGTGAAAGTTGATATCTCAAAGGAAACGATCCGTTGAGTGCAGTTTAGGCCCGCTTATAACGTTCCTTAGTCTATCACAGAGAATGATAGCCAGATTGATAAAATAAGGAGAGCGGTGACTTGGAAAGTTATTGGGGCTAGGACAAAGTTGTTATGGTGGATTCCTAGCCAAATCTATGCGGAGGGTGTCAAGCCGATTTGGATGAAAAACCACGCAGATCCTATAGTTAAGGCACACCTCTTATTCTGGGCCAAGTTTTAGTGGTCCATTATTCGTTGGCGTATTAGGCAAACCTTCACGGATAATGTAATCACCCTCGAGAGATCCATACTGTTGGCCAGTATTCTAGCTGGCTATGTTATAGATTGGGCACGGATCATTTCAGAGTAGATTTATGAGGCTACAACTTAGACGAACACCTCACCATCATTTCTAGTTCTGATCCATCGACTACGCAGTGCAACAGGTGCTCTTATTGATCCTCACCAGGACTCCCCATATAGAGGCCACAAGCACTATAGATCCTAGCCTGATAAAGGCTGATGAGAATCTGGTGGCCTTACCTCAAACAGCTCCTCCGGCTATCCCAGAGCCATTCCAGTAGAGCCTTGGATTCCAAGTTCACCTCTAGCTACTATTGGCACTACTTCGCCTACTACAGAACCCACACTAGCAGTTGAAATTGAGTCTACACCATCCTCTAGCACTTCAACACCAGCAATAGCTATGTTACAGGTTGACCCTCTTTTCTCTGTTGTTGCTTTTCAGGCTTTACTACATAGGGTGGCTATAGCAGAGGGCAGGCTATGGTAGTTGTCAGCATGAGTCCGGCCATTGATTGATTAGACTGTTCAGGACTCCGAGGAGTGGATGAGGGCATTTACCCGATATTTAGTTGCCAAGAGGGTCTAAGCGGTGGACGCTCGGGTCGACGCATTTGAGACTAGAGTTCACACGAGGCTTCAAGGAGCTAGGCCTGCCGATGCGAGCATAGTTACTGAGAAGTTGGCAAAGTTCAAGGACGACTTATTACAACTATTGGCAGCCCCTGTTCTAGTCCATAGGTAGAACTGGTAGATGATAAGGCATTTGATTGGCTCATCGACTATGCGTACACCCGTGGGAAGAGGCCCCTTGATCAGAGTGACGACCCAAAGCCTACTCCGAAGAAGCCCAGATAGGAGGAGGAGCCAATATCTGAGGAGGTGGTGCACAAATCACTTTTTTTGGCGGCTATTCAGAGAGAGCGAGTACAACACACCCTACCTGGAGAGGGTACTTCCTGTATAGCTACAGAGGGGAGGCAGCCTAGGACCCTGCAGATGAGCCCGAGATTGGTGCTTGATGCACCATGATCTTTGACTCTTTTTGACCCCAACTCTTACATTTCTTTATGGATATTTAGTCCTTGTGTTAGAAAATATTGTTTTTTTTTTGTTGTTTTTTGGATGTTTGTTTTGTTAGAGAATGTTCTTATGTTTTGTTTTGGATATTAGTTTTGTTAATTATTACTTTTCAATGTTTATATATCTATGTAATGTTTTCATTTTTCCCATCTTAAGTTTGTGTTTTTACTTTGAGGACAAAGTATCACATTTCAGTGGGGTGGTGGAAGTTATGGATTAAGGTGAAGTCTGAGTAGCCTCATGTGCATAACTTCCCCTATTTATCATCCCAATGTTTTCTTGCCATGCTTCTTTTTCCTTGTGCATATTTACTTTTCTTTTGAACTGGCATGTTAGGTAGTGTAGATAATGGGTTAGTTCGTAGTAGTGTTATCTATTGGCATATACATAATTTTCAATGTGTTTTTAACGTTTTGATGAAAAATTGGGTATCCTCAAAATTTTTGAGGTTGTGATTATTGATGCATTCATACATTTTTTGGTTTCTGGCAATGTTTGTTCTGATATTGTGAAGGTAAGCTGAGACTAAAAGCATGACCT
>JAOTQR010141366.1:0-20542 GCA_025774065.1 Solanum ossicruentum | reverse complement strand
CCTGCTACTCTAATTCGTAACCTCCACAACTTTCTATCTAAGGTCATGTCTTCAGTGAGATCGAGATCCGCCATGTCTTTTCTAATCACCTCCCCCCAGTACTTCGTAGGTCTACCTCTACCCCTCCGAGGAGCTCCCACAACCAACCTCTCGCACCTCCTAACAGGAGCGTCAATGCCCCGTCTCTGCACATGTCTGAACCACCGTAGTCTCGCTTCCCTTATTTTATTTTCCACCGGTGCCACCTCCAGTTTCTCTCGAATCGCCTCATTCCTAACCTTGTCACTTCTATGAACTCTAAATCACATGATTTTATAAAATTCTACTCATATCATTGAATATTTGAGTTGATGTAAATTAAGCATTTATAGTTGAGTAATTTGAGTATAATTGAGTATGAGGTGCATTATTGAGTCACCTACATTTCTACATATGAGTATTTTTCTTGCACTACCTAAGGAGTCATGTTGAGTGAGTCTAAATGACCCTTTGAGTTTGGGTTGAATTTGATGACGTGCATTGATTGAATGAGTAGATGAATGATTAAGATGCGATACCCCAAAGGGATGGAGTTTTGAGTTGATTGATGAGTAGAGCATAATATAGTCTTGGGAGGGGTATATCAAGCATCAAGCGGGGAGCGAGTATATATCTACTTTAACGCACATAACTACATTGCTAACATAGGATAGTTATTATAGATTGTTCTGCTTACTCTAGTCCCACAAGTGGACATTTATTATGGATCCATGAGAGAGTTGATCGCCCTTTTCCGTGGCAAGTTAAGGGGGGCATGGCAACGACGTAAAATTCATTGTGCATCACATAATTAAAGGTGGTCGGATGAGGATGTCAGTTAAGATAAACTCCCAAGCAACATTGATTGAGCATGATGTTTTAAAATGAGTCTATTCTTACTAAGCTTACTTTTAAAAGCGTGAATTACTCTAACTTGCATAAATTGATTTGAGCATGAGTTGTTGAGTCGAGGTGAGTTAGTTGAGCTTACTTTTCTTAAGTTATTTTACGTACTAGTATATTTCACGTACCGATGTCTATTTGGGCCTGCATCCTTTCATGATGCAGATACAGGTGATAGAGGACTTTAGCCCGCGTAATGTTGAGGTTCACAGATCAGTGCATTTCAAGAGTTGGTGAGTCCTCTTTTCTTTTCAGAGGAGCTCTCTGATCTTATGAGTTGACTTAGTATACCCTTTTCTTCTTTCTTTGATTTGGGGTGTTCATGGCCTATCATGACACCATCTAGATTTGACGAATAGAGGCTTCATATACACTGAGTAGACGATTGTTGAGTATTTCGTATTCTAAACTTATATACTAAATACTATGAGTAGTTGAGTTGCATTTTATTTCTTATAATGCCTTTTTATTTGAGTTATTCTTCCGCTATCGAGTTTATGTGATGATGACGCCAACTGGTTCTCTTGGAGAATCAACAATGGTTCTTTAAGTGCCAACCATGCCAAGGGTACCCTTCCGGGGCGTGACAGAAGTTGTCCCAATAATGCTTCAACTACTGCTTTATTCCTTCTTATAAAGTTGTGGATGTGGTAGACTCCTATAGTTTAAAGTTAACAATATATATGTGATAATATTACTAATAAACATAAATTAAAATGAGAAAATTCTTAGAATGGTTTACCGATGTATCATTTTTTTTATTTCGCTCTTGTTTTGTGGCATATCGAACTCAAATGATGTATTTTCAAACTTTTTGCCCAAATCCTCTGAGACATCAATCTACGCAATAATGACAAGTTAGGACTGCGTATAAAATTAATTTAATGATTGATATTATAAATACTTAGACAGCCAGAGATTTGTTGCCAGTTGATGGAATTGGCTGTTTCATTCCAACTTCTGAAGCTTAATGTATCACATTCTATAGAAAATATATGTGTATCAATAGATAATAACAAAAATATTTTTTTTGATACATGTCAAATAAAATAAAATTGTTTACTGATATATTATGTTATTTCTGTTGCAATATATTGTGTGTTAATACATTTACCTCGGATTGTTCTGTATATTTGAATAGTTGTTGGTGTTCATCAACTTCTTCAATTATGGTCAGATCTTTGTGTCACACCCCAAACCTAAAGCATAGACATGACCGGCGAATTGGGAACCCAAAGGAACCCCAACATCATAGCATATTATTATACATCCTTGGTCGCTGAAGCAATTAAAATGACAATAAGAGATAAGCATAAACAAGGGAATTTGGACTAAAGGTAAACTTCCACATCATAACATCAATAATAAGAGAGTTAAGGCTCATAGCATAGATACATAACATGTCCAACTACACCTCTACTACATAGATAAGAGCGAGGGCCACGAAAAACAACCGGGCTCACCCTCATAGTCAATACATAAATGAAGGAAACATAATTTTAGTACATAGGAAGAGATCATAAGTAACGTCCCCGGAATGGAGGTTTCACCAATAAGCTTGAGAAACAATCGTACTAGCCACGTGGAGAAGGAGGATGATCAAGCAGTGCACTGGTTCCTACATGGTGACATCATGTAGGTATAGAGTATACATTAGTATGTTTGGATGTACTAAGTATGAGATGCAATGCAACAAGAAATAGACATCATAGGCAAAATGCATAATCATAAGCAATGAATAACATACTAACATTATAATTTGTAAGCATTATGTTTGAAGTAAAACCGTGCTTACAATCCAAATCAACTTGTATAGTTCATAATACATAGTGTTGAGGAAACCTCAACCAACATAAAGTAAGACCAAGCGAGCTACAACTCGAAATCCCGATGTCAACCCCACATCGGAGGAAAGGGGAAAGTTACTTGCCAAGGTGAACCTCCTAATACCTAAGTGGATCCACTAAGCCATATGTGAAATGGGTACTCACCTCTAGTTGTTGGACTCGGGTACTTGCCTCAAGCCTAGACTTGGGTACTTGCATCAAGCCCTCATATTTAGGGTAGTCGCCTATTAAAGGTTTGGGAACTCGCCTCTAATCCCTTCACCTATAGTGACACGCAGATCTAAAACTTGGGGACTCACCTCTAGTCCACTCGGTGCTAAGTCTAATCCCCAGGGATATATAAAATAATCATACTTTAATAACTTGCAATAAACATAGCGACATGGCACGAGTAGCTCTCAACATCATTGACCTCAAATGGTGAGCCTAACTTCAATCATAAGAATAGGTCTTCATCAACATTACCCTTTCATAAACACCAACATCAAAGGCTCACAAGAGGTATAATCTTAAGAAAGGGGCTTAATCCGGCCCTACAACATCATCAACACTTTCATGATTTAAACAAATCTTTAGAAAGCTCATAATCATCATAGAGTCACTTGAATCAAAACTCAACCACTAGATCATTAAAACTTAATGAATCCTTAAAAAGGAATTTTATCAAACACTTGGTGGGTGTGTAATGCTAGTGTAAAATTATACAATTCAAGAGTGTTATAATTGTAGAAAATCCAATGTAAAACCATTAATAGATACTTGGTAACACCCTCAAGCAATATACATCAAAACCCTTCATCAAATCTTAAGATAGATGAAAGATTCATAGCAAAATATAGTAAAACAGTCACAATTTCATAAACCCCAACATGGTGTGCAGTGAACTTCATAATAAGTGAGACACATGAGTAAATCCACTTTAAATCAGGCAATTTTTAAGAAAAGGAATCTTAGGCATCATGGGTGAAAGGAACCTATGAAAGAAACTCACATACCTTAGTTTTGGAGATGAACTTGATGAAGATAAGAGATAGAGACTTGGAGCTTGGTTGAATTCCTTAAGATCCGGAGAGGTTTTGACACTTGAAATTTGAGAGAAATAGAAGCCTAAGTGTTTGAGTGAGTATTGGGGAAAGTCTTGTATGACATAAAGGAAAAATATAGCTAAGTATAGGTATTTTCACATATCGAAAGGCTTAGTCCCAAGACTCAAAGGCCTTGGACTGGATAACAAAAACTGGACAAAAATATCATAGAGGCGTGTCGCGCCAAGAACGTGCACTACACATTGGAATTTGACACTTTAAAATTTTGGATTTTGCTATGGTTGCTCTAAAATTTGAGTTAGACCCATTTCCCACTCAAATTTTCCCCTTAAGCAAGAATATAAAGTCGTATTTTCAAAATAACACATAGATGTTTAGATATATGAAAATTACAATTCTGGACACTTTCGAGGCACATTTTCAGGCACTTTTTGGGGTCGTTACAATATCTCCCTCTTGGGAACATTTGTCTCTGAATATCAAAGAAACGTATAAGAGAAAAGTAATCGTAAAGAAACCATCCTCAACAAGAATGCAACAACACACTTAAAACACCATTTTAAAAATCTCAACATAAGTGTAAAATCACCATCAACCTTTTCAATGTAAACATAAATGTATTCAAATGACTTAGGGGCTGGAAAATAAAACACGAAATCACTAAAAGGGTTTGACATGATACCATATGCTTGAATAGAATGAAAGAGATATGGATATCGCTTTTCCATGCCCGCTTCGGCTCCCCGGGAGGCACTATCGACTTGATGATTCTTCCAATGGGCCTTGTCGTACACTACGTCCTCATCAATCAACTTCTTCATCCCTTCCATTCAATTCCTCCACTGGGACCTTCTCCTAAACCAACGTATCCTCCACACCACCCACAACCTCAAGGAGTTCTATGACACTAGAATCACCAACACACCTCCTTAACCAAAAGCATGAAAACCAGACAAACCATAACCGTATCACTAGGTAATTTCAATCCTTAAGTAACCTTACCAACCTTTCTCTACATCCTACAAGGGCTCACAATCCTAAACTCAATTGTCAACCTTAACCCACCTAGTCCACTTGGTACCATAAACAACCATCTCCCTCTTGGGAGACAACCTCCACTCTACCATCTCTTCACCTAAAACTTCCAACCCTAATAAGACGGAATAAAGGCCTTGCTTAATCTAGACCTCTCCAACCAAAGAAGATTTGGAACTGTCAAGAATAGTACACCACCATGCTCAACTTCTTCCAACTTAATCCCCCATTCTAGCCAAATGATGGACCTCTTAAGTCACCTCTTACCCCCATCCTCAACACAAGCTTGGCTACTTAGAGCACCAACCAAAACATTAACCTTACCGAGGAAAATGATGCACACTCATGTCATGATACCTTAAAATATTCCAACCACCTTCTTGTTATCCTTAGTTCACACCTATCATATTTAGCAAAAAACCTCTCATCCCCAAGATTTACAACATTACCCCAAAATGAGTCACAAGCTCTAAATAAATCACTGCTTCACCAGTAGAGGCCACCTCCAACAAGCCAAGGTAGGGTTTTAAGACTATTCATGAAACCCATAAATATAGCCAGTGTATAAGTCAACCAAACATCTCCAAAAATACTCAAATATTCACCCGTAGTCCGGAAACACACTTAGGAATATCACCTACCCTCATCCTCACTCGAAGACAAAACCCAAAACAAAGATCAAGCTTAGAGAAGTGACTAACCCATTGTAGTTGACCTCATAAATCGACCATCCTTAACCATCATGTTACAACCTTACAGTTCTACACTCATTGGAAACACTATATGCAAATAGCCAAACCACCTCAAAACCTCCAATCCAACAACCTAATCCAACCAAAATCATAAGACAAGACCCTATGCAATAAGAATATGGGCAACCCTTAGAGATCAATTGGACCTTAAGACAATAATAGACCTACCTCCTTTGCTACAGGTTCTACTCTCTATGGGGCATAATATGCATGCAACTAATCTACCCCAAGCATGACATCAATTCTAACACATCAACTCTAACAAGTCACAAGGCAAGACCTAAGGCAAGATGAACACGAAACAACACCTATGAACATTCTTAGCAACAATATACTCAACAAAAGTTAGACACCAAAGGTTCACATAACAACTCGGGGCATACAAGAGGTCCATAAGCAACCAAAATAGAATAATGCAAGGTATAGAGGAACTTGGATCTATCAAAATCAAAACCTTCAACTTTCTCGTGAAGCACCAAGCCAAGTCTAGTGACCCTTGGAAGGGTACAGTTGAGAACGTCGACGACCATCTTTATGATCTTTAGGGACCCACAGGCAATATCTCATCCTATGATCCATTCCACCATATCCAAAGCATGCACCCGAACCGGCTAAGCAATCTCCCGAGTGGTACCTTCCACACTTGTTGCATGTAAGAGGAGCTTGCACACCAACACCTTCACCTTGATACTTGAGGTTGGCCACCCCATCCTTAGCAACCCTCTTGCTTGGACCATCATCATACACTTGACCTCGGAAGCAACCATCATATTGAGCCCTCTTGGATTCCTCACTTCTCCTCTTTCTAAGCTTCTACCCCTCAAGTTTTTCGGCATAAATCATGAGGCAGGACAAATCCATATCACTAATCAGCATAGCAGACAGACACTCCTCACTCACCAAGTTGGATACTCCCACCACGAATTTACTCATCTTAGACCTTGGATCGGACACCAATTGGGCGACATATTTTGAAAGTTGATTGAACTTGAGGGCATACTCCCTCACACTCAAAGATCCTTATTTCAACTTCTTGAACTCCACCAACTTAGCTTCCCTAAGCTCAAGAGGGAAGAACCGATCAAGAAAATCCGCCTTGAACTCCTCCTATAGAACCACATTATCAACCACCTTCTCTTCCTTCCATTGATTAGACCATATTTGTGCTACCCATTTGAGTTGGTAAACTACCAACCCCACCTTTTCCTCCAATCTAACTCCTATGATAGCCAATACCTTGTAGGCCTCATCGACGAACTCTTGAGGGTCCTCATCTAACTTAGATCTACAGAATTTTGACGGATTCATCCTTAAAAATTCCCTCACTCGAGATGCCGAAGTAGGAGCATGAGGGGGATTGGGCCCCTTGGTTGGCTTGATTAGCCACAACTTGAGCTAACATAGTAAGTGCATCCCGGAATTCTCCATGAGTCGGTTATTCTTCGGGAGAGCGGGCTCTTTTTTCTCTTGTGTTAGGCATGATCTAGCATAGAAAAGAACAATCTTTAGAGCGGGAAAACTTACTTCATCTCTATAGCACGACTTAGAACATGAAGAAGGAAAACATTTCCTAAAACATCTCATAGCCTCCTATTCATAGTTGTGGTGCACAACATAGCCATAAATAAGACTCTAATCAACATGGTGTGTTGGACTCCGAGGATCTAACAACCTATTGCTCTGACACCATCTTTATCATGCCCACGACCTAGAGCCTAGACGTGACTGACGAATGGGGAACCCAAAGGAACCCCAAATAAGCCTAATTGAATATCATTACGCATCTTTGTTCGCTGAAGCAAATAAAATGATAATGAAAAATAAGCATAAACAAGGGAATTAGGACTAAGGGTAAACTTCCACACCATAACATTAAAAACAAGAGAGTGAAGGCTCATAGCCTAGATACATAACATGTCCAACAACACCTCTACTACATAAATAAGAGTGGGGGCCATAACAAACAGCCAAGATCACCCTAATAGTCAGTACATATATAAAGGAAAGATAGCTTTAGTACATAGCAAGAGATCATAAGAAAGGTCCCCAAAATGGAGGACTCACCAATAAGCTTGAGAGACAATCGTACTAGCCATGTGGAGAAGGAGGATGATCAGGCGCTGCACCGGTTCCTACATGGTGACATCATGTAGGCATAGAGTATGTGTTAGTATATTTGAATGTACTAAGTATGTGGGATGCAATGCAACAAGAAATAGGCATCATAGGCAAAATTCATAATCATAAGCAATGAATAACATACTAACAATATGATTTATATGAATTATGTTTGAAGTAAAACCATTCTTACAATCCAAATCAACTTTTATAGTCCATAATACATAGTGTGGGAAGAAACCTCAACCAACATAAAGTAAGACCAAGCGAACTACAACTCGGAATCTCGATGTCAACCCTACGTCGAAGGAAAGGGGGAAGTTACTTGCCAAGGTTAACCTCCTAATACCTAAGTGGATCCACTAAGCCTTATATGAAATGGGTACTCACCTCTAGTTCTTGGACTCGGGTACTTGCCTCAAGCCCAGACTTGGGACTCGCCTCAAGCCCTCATATTTAGGATAGTCGCCTCTTAGAGATTTGCGGACTCACCTCTAATCCCTTCACCTACAGTAACACATAGTTCTAGGACTTGGGGACTCGCCTCTAATCCACTCTATGCTAAGTCTAATCCCATAGAATATATAAAATAATCATACTTTAATAACTTACAATAAATATAGAGACATAGCACGAGTAGCTCTCAGCATCGTTGACCTAAAATGATGAGCCTAACTTTAATCATAGGAATGGGTCATCATCAACATTACCCTTTCATTAACACCAATATCAAAGGCTCACAAGAGGTATAATCTTAAGAAAGGGGCTTAATTCAGCCCTACAACATCATCAACACTTTCATGATTTAAACACATCTTTAGAAAGCTCATAATCATCATAGAGTCACTTGAATCATAACTCAACCAATAGATCATCAAAACTTAAAGAATCCTTAAAAAGGCATTTTATCAAACACTTGGCAGGTGTGTGATGCTAGTGTAAAACCACAATTCAAGAGTATTATCATACTAGAAAATCCAATGTAAAATTATCAATAGATACTTGGTAACACCCTCAAGCAATATACATCAAAACCCTTCATCAAATATTAAGATAGATCAAAGATTCATAGCCCAAAAATATAGTAAAACAGTCATAATTTCATAAACCGCAAATAGTGTGCAGTGAATTTCATAATAAATAAGACCCATGAGTAAATCCACTTTAAATCATGCAATTTTTAAGAAAAGGAAGCTTGGGCATCATGGGTGAAAGAAACCCACATACCTTAGCTTTGGAGATGAACTTGATGAAGATTGGAGATGGAGACTTGGAGCTTGGTTGAATTCCTTAAGATTTGGAGAGAGTTTTAGCACTTGAAATTTGAGAGAAATATAAGCATAAGTGTTGAGTGAGTAATGAGGAATGTCTTGTATGACATGAAGGCAAAACATAGCTAAGTATATGTATTTTCATGTGTGGAAAGGCTTAGGCCCAAGACCTAAAGGCCTTGGATGGGACAAGAAAAATTGGACAAAAATAACACAGAGGCGTGTCGCGCCAAGAATGCGCGCACTACACACTGGAATTTGACACTTTAAAATTTTAGATTTTGCTACGGTTGCTCTAAAATTCAGGTTAGACCCATTTCCATATAATTTTTCCCCCTGAACAAGAATATGAAGTCATATTTTTCAAGTAACGCACAAAATTTTAGATATATGGAAATTACGATTCGGGGCTCTTCCGAGGCACATTCTCGAGCACTTTTTGGAGTAGTTACACTTTGAATGTTTAAAGAACCTTGAAAAAATAATCAGAATTTTTTAGGAACAAATGGTAATGGACTGTTGATGTATGAAGATAATATACTCTTATGTATCACTATAGCTGATCAAATAAAAATTTGTTTGTTTGG
Organism: Solanum ossicruentum; assembly: GCA_025774065.1. Lineage (NCBI taxonomy): Eukaryota > Viridiplantae > Streptophyta > Magnoliopsida > Solanales > Solanaceae > Solanum > Solanum ossicruentum. Next base: position 10,965 of record JAOTQR010141366.1, on the reverse strand, counting down.
CTGATACATGAATGTATATTTTACTAATACATCAATTTAGAAATGTTATTATAAATGAGTATATAATGTATTCAATGTATCAGTAAATTTGATGTTATTTTTAAATCTACTGATACATTATATAAATCTATTGATACACAAAAATTATGAAAAAATAATAAATAACTTGGTTGCATCAGTAGAATGTATTCTTCTTCTGTAATCTCCATGAAACTGGCAGAAACAGGACTTAAAGGTGGAGTGACCAAATTGTCATTGTGATCCTAAAGTCCTCTTTTATTAGAATCATCATGTGTAGCCAGGGATGGTACGTCATTGATATCCTTCAAAATTTAAAAAAATACAAATAAATCCATACAAAATACTACATAATAAGGTCAATGAATTAACTTCGATAAAATGAATGCTTATTACCTCCTTATAAATGGGGACATCCTTCCCTAGAGCTCCCATAGTTTCATGATGATTTGATTTTATCAGTGCCTCTAGATCAATTATGTTACGATCAAGTTCATTGAACTTATGATCAACATTAAAAAAAATAATTTGGTTAACTATCAAGTTGTTTCTATAATAAAAATATATATTGACTATTGATACTCATATATTTCTTCAAAAAATGCTTGACTTGCTTCAATTCACTTGTGTCGTTGTGTTTAGCTTGGGGTGTTGACTAGTCCGGAGGAACAGATACTGATGCATGTGCTTCACCCTCCCTATGAACTTGTGCTTGAATTACAGGCTTTCTAGCCTTGATAGTATGCACAGGGACAAATTTTTTTCGTGAACAACCATCCTCTTTTTAGGTGATTGTAGGGACGTTGTATCAATAATGCGCTTTGACCTTTTTAACAGATGTTCAAGTGATTCAGTGCTAAAATCCTCAAAATTAGACAAGACCTTTTTTGTGAATGCTTCGCATGAACATGTGTTATTGATGGTGTAGTCGATGTAACCGGTACAAATTCAGAAACATCTATCGGGTTTGACAAATGGAGAGATGACAATTCTTCGGCGGTTGGAACTATATTGGAACAACGGACCTGAAAAAAAAAAGAAGAAAAGAAAATAATTACCTACGTTTGACCATTTTGAATCACTTTGTACATTTTTTTTGTATCAACAGTTTATGTGTGTTACTTGTATCAGTAACTCACAAATTATGAAATTACAAAGATTTTGATTGTAATATAAATATAAGTACCTCGATGGACATGGTTGACAGGAAAGTATCAAATTTTGTTCTCTGTCCAACAACTTGCCAATTTCGAATTCTCGGAATGTGATTCTCGTTTTTAATATCTTTAGCAACTATTTAAGAGCACCATCCAAATGTTAAAAGTGTATGGCATGCCATAGAATCAATGAATCTATTTTTCAGTCATGAAGTTCTGTCTGAAGCTTTTAATTAGACTGTTGTACACAATAAGCTCCCAGGGATACCGTACATAAGTGTCATCCTTGACCATGCAAAAGTCATCGACTGGAACAGAAGATTCTGCCAACTGGGAGTACAAGAATGTGTGAATGAAGTATAGAGTTGCCATTCTATAGGCAACATCATCATTATCCCAGTGACCCATCAAAAAGTGAAAAGTCAGACACTTATATTTGGCTTAGGGGAATGTTTCTGCATCAGCTTACTAGGAGATCTGTCGGTGTGTCGGAAATCGTCAACGTTGCTGGTGCACTTCAACCTGGAGATGATGAAAAACTCTCTCTGATTAAATACAAGTACATTTCCCTTACCATGTCTAATGTGGATTACATCTTTATTTTCATGCTCAATCTCCATCAATGGAAGATATTTCATTATTTGTCATTACAAATTTGACACAAATATGCTCAGATAAGGGCCAAAAATGGACTGATAAAACAAGGCTAATGCACCTTTACCAATGGATTTTTTGATATCTTCAACATAATTTCAATGGTTTGTTACTCCAAACCTTAGTGAATGCATGGTGACTTGCTTTATGACATAGTTTATCCTTTATTGATACAATTATTTTAAAAATTTATTCAAACTACTTATCAAGTTCTGGTAGATGCAGTAACTATTAACAAAAACATAGATTGTTGATACAAAAACACTGTACGATTGATGCAAACAATGAACAACACATGTCATGAACAATGAGTTATCAACACTGTATCAAATAATAGTTGCCTGAAATTTATTAACACATGCCAATAAATTTGAGTAATGAATAGTGTTGATACTATCACGACCCAAACAATGGCCTAGATGTGACACAGTGCAAAGGGGACTCGAAGGAATTCCAAGCTAGCCTTTTGACATATCATTACACATCCTTGGTTTTGGAAGCAATTAAACACAATAAAGAATTGAAATAAAGGCATAGGGACTAAGGGAAAACCTTCATTTCATAAAACATCAAGGGAGACAAAGAGGGACTCAAGATTAAATCATCATTACATAATTTGTCCAACAACACCTCTAAACATAGAACTTAGCAGGGCCCAAGACAAGCAATCGGGCTCACCTTTATAGCCAATACATACATAAAAGAAAGATAGTTTTAGTACATAGCATGACATTATAGACATTGTCCTGGAATGGAGGACTCACCAACTATCCTGAGAGAAATCATACTAGCCACGTGGAGGAAGATGCTTAAGTGGGGCTCCGATTCCTACATGATAACATCATGTAGGCATAGAGTATGCGTTAGTATGTTTGAATGTACTAAGTATGCAGGATGCAATGCAATAAGAGGTAAGCAACATAATTGTTATGCATAACGTAGGAAATGAATAATCATGTAGCAATATGGCATGCATGGAAGATGCTTGAAGTAAATCATGCTTACATAGAACATAATATATGTGCAAGAAGAGACTATCATTATAGCATTCATAGTCTAATGAGGTACCAACCCCTCAATTGATTGGTGGATTGTCTCACCCTACCATCCACGGTGATTGAGGTACAAACCCCTGAATTAGTTGGTGGATCGTCTCACTCTACCACCTATGGTGATTGAGGTACCAACCCCTCAACCCGATTATCAAGGTACAAACCCCTTGTTTGGTTACCCGAGCTTACATCCCCCTGAGTGGGGCATGGTCAATTCCCAATACGATATAGAAAAATATCATATACATACATTCCTTTAATCATCGTGAAGTCATTCAACTCATAAGACATGCATTGGACCTTCAATTTCTCAAGAAATCATAACTGGACATTATATCAAACACTTGACGTGTGTGTAGTGCAAGTGTAAAATCATGCAATTGAGGGGATGAAATCATGCAAGAAAATTCAATGTAAAACCATCCATCAATACTTGGTAACACCCTCAAGCAATATACATCAAATCTCACAACGGATCATAGATTCATAGCACAAAACATGCTAAAACAATCACAATTTCATAAAATCCCAACATAGTTCATAGTCTAATTCATAATAAGCATGACCATAAGTAAATTGACTTGAAATTATGCAATTTAGGTAGAAAGGAAGCTTAGGCTTCATGGGTGAAAGGAACCCATGAATGAAACCCACATATCTTGACTTTGGAGAATTTCTTTATGAAGATTGGAATGGAGAATTCAAGCTTGGATGAATTCATTGAGATCTGAAAGAGATTTGGACACTTGAATTTTGAGAGAAATATTAGTGTAAAGGTTTGAGAGAGTATTGAGGAATGTCTTGCATGATATGAAGATAAAATATGGCTAAGTATAGGTATTTCCACGTATGGGAAGGTTTAGGCCCAAGACCCAAAAGCCTTGGACCAAACTAATAAAACTAGGAAAAAATATATCTTCTCCACGCCCCTGACGCGTCGTGCCTGGGGCGTGCTAGCTCACTGGAATATTGCTAACTTGGCATTTTCAAATTTTGATATGGTTGCTCCAAAATTGGGATTAGACTCATTTCCCACTCAATATTTTCACCTAGACAAGAATATGAAGTTGGATTTTTGATATCATGCACGAAGTTTGAGATATATGGAAATTAGGAGTTAGGACACTTCCGAGGCACATTTTCGGGCATTTTTTAGGGTCGTTTCAATATCCCCCCTTGGCAACATTCGTCCCCAAATGTCAAAGAAAGGTATATGAGAGACGAAAACATGATAATTCTCAGCCCACATAAGAATGCAATAATGCACTTAAACATCATTTCAAAAATCTCAATATAGTGTAAAATCATCATGTTCTTGTCAATTTAAACATGAATGTATGCAATGACATGAGGGTTGAACTCAAGATTCGGAACCATAAAGAAAAGGACTTGGCATGTTATCATAAGCTTGAATAGAATGAAGGAGGTACAGATATTACTTTTCCATGCCCACTCCGATTTCTCGAGAGAGACTATAAACTTGACGATTCTTCCAAAGAGCCTTGATGAACACTATATCCTTATTAATCAACTTTTTTTCCATCCATCAATCCAATATCTCCATCAGGATCTTCTCCTAAGCCAACTTATCCTCCACAACACCCGCAACCTTAAAGGGTTCTATAGCACTAGAGTCACCAGTACATCTCCTCAACCTAGATGCATGAAGAACCTGACGAACCATATCTCTATTCATAGGCAACTCCAATTCATATTGCAACCTTACCAACCCTCCTCAACAGTCTATAAGACCCTACAAAACACAAACTCAACTCCCTCTCTTGTCAAACCGAATCACACTCTTCATGGGACACTCTTTATGGGTGAAACCTCCAAATAGACCCATCACTAACTTTAAATTCAAGATCCCTTCTCCTCACATTGGTATAGGACCTTTTGACGACTTTGGGTTGTTTTCAACCCATCCCTAACTAACCTCACCTTCTCCATAGCCTCCATATCCAGATTCGGACCCAACAAAGTCATTTCTCCCACTACAAACCACCCAACCGGTGATCTATAATGTCTGTCATAGAAGGCCTCAAAAGGAGTCATCCCAATGCTATAATGATAGTTATTATTAGTCTCATCAAGTACCCTATTTCTCAAGTCATCCACACTAGGCACACAAAACCTATCTTGATACCTAAGGGCACCATCTTCCCCCCGGGAGAAAACCTCCACCTTGCCAACGATCACCAAAGCCTTAAATTCTCAGAAAGAGGGATCAAGATCTTGCTTTGCTTCTACCTCATCAACCAAGGAAGATTTTTGAACCATCAACAACCACAATACCACCATAGTTAACTGGTGGACCTCCCTAGTCGCCCCTTTGCTACCACCATCAACATGAACTAGTCTTCCCATAGACACCCTACTCAAAGCACCGACTATAATATTAGCCCTACCGGGTTGGTAATGCCCACTTATATCATAATCCTTGAGGAGTTCTAACCACCTTCTTGTTACCCTCAATTCACACCTATCATATTTTAGCAAGAAACTACTCATCTCCCAAAACTTGCAACTCCACCCCCAAATGATTCATAAACTCTAAATATACCATGGCTCCATCACTAGAGGCTACCAAAAACATGTCAAGGTAGGGCTTTAAGACTCTATTCATGAAACGCATAAACATAGCTGACGCATTAGTCAACCAACCAACCCCACCATGACTCAAAATGCTCACTCCTAGTTCGAAAAGACACTTAGGGATATCATCTACCCTCATCCTCACTTGGGGACAAAATACGAACCGAAGATCAATCTTAGAGAAGTGACTAGCCCATTGTGATTGACCAAATAGATTGTCTATCCTTAACCCTTATATTACACCTTACTAGTTCTACACTCATTCGAAGCGTGATATGCATGCAGTCAAACAGCTCTAAGACCTCCAACCCATCAAGCTAATTTAACCAAGTTCATAAGACAAGACTCTATGCAATAAGAACATAGGGCAACCCTTATAGACATTCTAGTCACAACAAACTCACGTCACCATTTGGTACATATATGAAACCTATAAGCGCAAAGGAATGACACAAGAAATAGCGACTCTAGAACCTATCAAATCACCCTACTCAAAAGGTCCATCATAGCATTAGCCTTACTTGGGGTCAAATAAGTCGTAGGAGAAGCAATAGAAGAGAACCTATTCACAAACTCCGGTAATAACCCGCTAAGTCTAAGAAGCTCCTAATGTCCGATGAAATCACAAGTCTAGGCAAACCCTCGATCACTTCCATCTTTTAAAGATCCACTTTAATACCATCCCCTGATAACACATGACCTAGGAAGGCAACCTCTTGCAACCAAAACTTGCACTTCTCATGCTTAGCATACAACTTCTCTTCCTAAACATTGTAGTATTACCCTCAAATGACTCACATGATCCTCCTCACTTGGGAAACAAACTAACATATCACCACCAAAAGTACCATAAACTTAATAAGGTAAGGACCAAAGACCCTATTCATAAGACTTATAGACATAGTTGTTGCACTAGTCAAACGAAAAGATACTATCCTAAATTCAAAATGTCGGGAAGGACATTCAATTGCTCATCTATCATCGGAACAACCCAATAGAAACGACTTAGGTTCAACACCCCTAATTCTTATAAGAGGATAAGTACAACCCTTAGGGATCAAGTGTACCTTAAGACAAGAAATGGATCCCTACCTCATTTGCTACGATTGACAATCTCCCACTCAAAGACGGATTTATTAGGGAATTGGAATCTAACTCTACGGGTCCTACTATCAAGGGAGACATAATATGCATGAAACTATTCCATCCCAAGTATGATATCAAACCCATCACATCAAATCCAACAAGCCATAAGGTAACACCTAATGCAATATGAACACGGATCTACACCTATGATCTTTCCAGCAACAATATACTCAAAAAGGGTAGACTCCAAAGGTTCACATAACAACTCAGGACACACAAGAAACCTACTAGCAACCAAAAGGAATAATGAAAGAAATGGTGGCACACTGAGCCTATCAATGTATGTATATTAAAGTCAAAGGAAACTTCATCATACTGGTAACAATATCGGGCATCATCCCCTCCTTGAGCCTCTTGATTAGCATACCACCTTGTTCTAAAGGTCGACCACCCTTACATTGTTTCGAGCATATGGACAATCAACTAGCTTGTAACCCACTTCATCAAAACAGTAACAAGCATTAGTCTTTCTCAAGCATGGGCCACCATAGTACCTTCCACACATTGGAAACTTAGGATTAGTTCTTTCTTCATAGCCATCTTGCCACTTTGAGTTAGACATCCCATCAATAGCCAACCTCTCAGCACCTCCTTTACCCTTATTGCATTTATGAGGACAATTATTTACCTTATGACCCAACTCTCCACAACCATAACAAGCATTAGTGCCCAAGCATGGGCCATCATGGCCTCTACCACATCTTGGGCACCTAGCGTAAGGCACCACACTACCACCACCTCTGTATTTGGGACTTTGGAACTTACCCCCAACACGGGCCCTCTTGGCCTTACTACCCCTCCTCTTACCATTCGAAGTCTCGAGGGCACTCACTTGTTTATTGATTGAGTCATTAATTTTGTTACTTCTTTGGCTGATACCCATAGAGTATTGTGAGCCTTCGCATTTGATATATCACTATCCTAAGTAGCTCGAGACATTTCCTGAAATGCAACAGTTAGGGACTAGCAATAAGCCCTAGGGGACCTAACTCTATCACACGACATAGATCATGAAGACGTGAAATTTTTTCTCGAACGCCTCATAGCCTCCTATTCATAGTCATGGCATGCTTCACAACCATGAAGGACTCTAATCGACGCGGTGTGTTGGACTTCGAGAATTATTAACAATCTGGGTCTAAAAGTTTTCCATGACCCAAACAAGGGCCTAGATGTGACATGGCGAATGGGGGACCCTAAGGAACCCCAAGCTAGCCTTTTGACATATCATTACGCATCCTTGGTTGTCGAAGTAATTAACACAATAACGAATGGAAATAAGGGCATAGGGACTAAGGAAAAACCTTCATTTCATAAAATATCAAGGGATTCAAAGAGGGACTTAAGTTTAAAGCATCATTTCATAACTTATCCAACAACACCTATAAACACAGAACTTAGGGGGCCTAAGACAAGCAACCGGGCTCACCCTCATAGTCAATACATATATAAAAGAAAGATAGTTTTAGTACATAGCATGAGATTATAGACATTGTCCCCGAAATGGAGGACTCATCAACTAGCTTGACAGAAATCATACTAGCCACGTGTAGGAAGATGCTCAAGTGGGCCTTCGGTTCCTACATGGTGACATCATATAGGCATAGAATATGTGTTAGTATATTCGAATGTACTAAGTATGCAGGATGAAATGCAACAAGAGATAAGCAACATAATTGAAATGTGTAACGTAGGCAATGAATAAGCATGTAGCAATATGGAATGCATGGAAGATGCTTGAAGTAAATCATGCTTACATATAACATAATACATGTGCAAGAAGAGACCATCATTATAGCATTCATAGTCTAATGAGGTACCGACCCCTCAATTGGTTGGTGGATCATCTCACCCTATCACCCATAGTGATTGAAGTACCAACCTCTCAATTCGTTGGTGGATAATCTCATTCTACCACCCATGGTGATTGAGGTACCAACCCCTCAACCCGGTTATCAAGGTACAACCCTTTGATTGGTTATCCATGCTCAAAACCCCCCGAGTGGGGCATGGTCAATACCCAACATGATATAGGAGAATAACATATACGTACATTCCTTTTATCATCATAAAGTCATTTAACTCATAAAACATGCATTAGACCTTCAATTCTTCAAGAAATCATAACTGGACATGTTATCAAAAGCTTGGCGGGTGTGTAGTGCTAATGTAAAACCATGCAATTTAGGGATGAAATCATGTAAGAAAATTCAATGTAAAACCATCCATTAATACTTGGTAACACCTTCAAGCAATATACATCAAAATCCTTTATCAAATCCCACAATGGATCTTAGATTCATAGCTCAAAACATGCTAAAACAATCACAATTTCATGAAACCCCAACATAGTTCAAAGTCTAATTCATAATAAGTAAGACTCATAAGTAAATCGACTTGAAATCATGCAATTTAGGTATAAAGGAAGCTTGGGCTTCATGGGTGAAAGGAACCCATTGAAACTCACATACCTTGACTTTGGAGAATTTTTTGATGAAGATTGGAATGGAGACTTGAAGCTTGGATGAATTCCTTGAGATCCGGAAGAGATTTGGACACTTGAATGTTGAGAGAAATATTAATCTAAAGGTTTGAGAGAGTCTTGGGGAATATTTTGCATGATATGAAGATAAAATATGACTAAGTATAGGTATTTCCGCGTATGGGAAGGTTTAAGCCCAAGACCCAAAAGCCTTGGACCAAACTAATAAAACTGGGAAAAGTTATACCTTCTCTGTGCCCCTGGCACGTCGCGCTAGCTCACTGAAATTTTGCTCACTTAGCATTTTTTGGATTTTGTTATGGTGCTCTAAAATTGGGATTAGACCCATTTCCCACTCAATTTTACCCCCTGAACAAGAAAATGAAGTCGAATTTTCGATATCACGCATGAATTTTGACATATATAAAAATTATAATTTTGAACACTTCTGAGGCACATTTTCGGGAACTTTTTGGGGTCGTTTCAGATACACAATGAGTAATCTACAGTGTATCAATATAATTGCTTGTAAGTTGCTGATACATGCCAAGAAGTGCAATATTTGCTTAAAGTGCATCAGTGTTGGTAATAAACAATATACTAGATGTTGATAAAAGTATATTCTTGAGACAGTTGATACCACTATGTTTGTATCAGTAGTGGTAACCTTATTGCAACATGTATTAGTATTGATACTGTTGATATAAACTGTATAATACTGATAAAAATTATTAGATTTTTGGCAATGTTGCTACTAAAAATATGCATGTTGATACAAGATTCACATGAAAGACATAACATATTGATACTATGTTCACAAAAAAATGAGCAAACACTTTTGATTTATTGATCACTAATACAATCAAAGATTTACTATGCACAATACATAACTGATACAAAAAAATACATCAATAATAACATTCAACAGATGCTAGTGCGCTCAACCCAATAAAATATTTTTGATACAATATTTCTATCAACAAAATACAATAAAACTAACAAAAATTGTAACATTTGTCAATGGAGGTTGTGATGCAATTTTGACAAGTTTATTCGACTTTGTGGTAGATTTTTTTTCCCTTTTTTGCTGGGGATTCATTTTTATTTCGTTTCTTTGACTTGTTTGGAGATTCCTTGCTTGATATTCGTGTGGGTGCTTCCAAATCAATATCGGTGTACTATAATGCTCATTTGTTGCTAATGTCGGATGACTGAGCAACATCACTTTGATATACAACATTTGATTCATCGATTTGGTCATTATTTGTGGGTTCATCTGTTATATGGGGCGAGGAAGATGGGGCATTCTCCACAGTCATGGCCAATTTTGGACAGGGTAGAGAATTTGGTGGAATAAAATTAGGTATAGAATGGAAAATGGGGGAAATCAGATTGTTTAAGTTTTTAGGATTAGTTTTATTTACAATTTTAAAAAGAGAAGCGAAGATTTTATTGTGGAAAAGAAGTAGGCGTTAGTTAGGGGAATAATGGTTGCGTAGGATATTGTACCAAATAGTTGAGTGAGAGAAGTTGAAAAGATGGAAAAATTGTAATTAAATTAAACGGTTGGAAATTTTTCAGACCTATAGTAACATAAGTCGTGTATTTGTGTAATTTTCGCATATTTTTAGGCTATTATAGCTTCCTTCTAAAAGTGCTGATTATTTGACTATTTTGTTCTTTTTGAATTTGCATTACTATGATTGTGGGGCCCATTTTGTTAGACCCCGTAATTAGCGTAATTGGGGCGAAGTGTCGTTTTGAAAATTTTCGTTGATAAAGTATAATTTAATGGAAATAAGTTCGGTGCCTAATTATAAGGTTTTGGAGCAGTTGGAAAGTGTAATTTTAAAAATTAGAG
>JAOTQR010141346.1:0-20545 GCA_025774065.1 Solanum ossicruentum | reverse complement strand
GTTGCATTGCATCCTACATACTTAGTACATTCAAACGTACTAACATATACTCTTGCCTACATGATATCACCATGTAGGAATTGGAGTCCCTCTTGAGCATCCTCTTCCACATGGCTAGTACGACTTCCTCAAGATAGTTGGTGAGTCCTCCATTCTAGGGACCTAGTTGTTAACTCTTGCTATGTATAAGACATTACTGTCTTTGATGTATTGATCTTATTAACTATGAGGGTGAGCCCGATTATATGTCTTGGCCCCCGCTCTTATCTATGTAGTAGATGTGTCATTGGACAAAGTTATGTATTTATGCTATAAGTTAATTTTATTATCTCTTGGTCCTATGCTATGAAAAGTTCTCCCTTATCCGTTTTTCCCTTATATCCATTCTTCAAATGTCTTTTAATAGCTTCCGCGCCAAGGTTGTGTAATGATTTGCTATGAGGCTTGTTTGGGGACCCTTCCGCATCCGCCGGTCACGTCTAGGCCCTAGGCTTGGGTCGTGGAAAAAATAGTATCATAGCACTAGGTTGATAAATCCTCGGAGTCCAACACATTGCGTTGATTAGAGTCGTATTCATGGTTGTGTTGTGCACCATAACTCTAAGTAGGAGGCTATGAGACGTTTTAGGAAATCTTTCCCTTCTTCATGGTCTAGTTGTGCTACAGAAGTGAGATAGGGCTTTCCCCCATAACGAATGTTCTTTCCTTTTCTAGTTGATCATGCCCTTTCAAAGAGGAAGGCAAAGGAAGGTAAGTGGAAGGTTTTGATTTTGATGGATCCGAGTTTCAATATTCATTTGGTTGCTAGTGGGCTTCTTGTGTGTCCCGAGTTGTGATGTGAGCCTTTGGTGTCTATATCTTGGTTGAGTATATGGTTTCTAGAAAGTCCATAAATATTAATCCATGTTCATCTTGCAATAGGTTTTTCCTTGTGATTTTTTTGGAGTTGGTGTGGTGGTTTGTGGTGTTATACTTGGGATGGAATAGTTGCATGCATGTTGTGTCTTCATGGAGATTGGTTAATTTATGCATTTGTATGTTTATGGGTCTCTAGAATAGGGTCTTAAAACCCTACCTTCCTTGATATGTTTGTGATGGTCTCTAGTGATAAGGTATTGAATTATGTAGAGCTTGTGAATTATTTGGGGGTAGTGTTGCAAGTCTTGGAGGATGAGAGGTTGTTTACTTAAAGATGAGTGTGCATTAGCTTTTTCTTTTGGTAGGGACAGTGTTATGGTTGGTGGTTTAAGTAGGGTGTCTATGGGTAGCTTAGCATATGTGGGTAATGGTGCCAAAGAGGAGACTAGTAAGGTCCATCGGTTGGCTAGGTTGGAAGTAGGTTGAGAGAAGTTGGGATTGGTAGTATAGTGTCCTTGGTGGTTCCGAATCTTCTTGGGTTAAGAGGTCTAGATTAGACAAGGCCTTATTTCCACCTTATTAGATTTGGAAGTTTTGGGTGAGAAGATGATAGAGTGGAGGTTGTCTCCCAAGTGGGAAATGGTGGTTATGGTACCATGTGGGTTAGGTGTGTTTAAGATTTAAAATTGAGTTGAGGATTGTGAGCCCTTATAAAGTGTTGAGGGAGGTTGGTAAGGTTGCATAAGTTTGGGAATGGCCTATGTATATGAGTATGGTTTTTCCAGTTTGACATGCTTCTAGGTGGAGGGAATGTGTTTGTGACTCTAGTACTATAGCACTCTTTAAGATTGTGGGTGATGTGTGGGATAAGTTGGCTTGGGAGAAGGCCCCAATAGAGGTGTGGATGGATGAATGGGGATGATGACTAATAATGAGGTGGTATTTGTCTAGACCCTTTTGGGGGAGTCGTCTATTCGCATGTGTCTCTCGGGGAGCCGATGCAGGCATGGAGGAAGAATATCCCTATCACTTCCATTCTACTCAAGCCTAAGGTACTCATTAAGTTCCCTTATATGATTTCAAGTCTTAGTTCGATCCTTATGTCATTGCATGCATCATGCTTACGTTAATAAGATTATGAGAATTTTGATGTTCATGTTGAAATTTTCTTGAAAATCATGTTTATGTGCATTGTTGTATTCATATTTGGGCTAAAAGTCTTCATGACTGCTTTCCTTGTGTACATTTCTTTAACATTCGGGGACGAATATTCCCAAGGTGGAGAAATTGTGACACCCTGTAACTCTATGCTCTTATTTATCCATCTTTCAAGCCTTATTTGGTTAGTTTGGGGGTGTATTAGGTTCATGGGATACTCCTAGTACCTAAACGGGTTCAAGACTTCCCTAAGATTTGAGTTTTGGATGATGGTTCATGCAAGAGTCAGCTTTAAATAGGCATAACTTCTACCTCATTTAGAACTTGGTGGCCCATGACATGTCAAATCAAATCCCCTTGAGTTAGCTTTGCAACGCACTTGGTTTCACCTCATTTTGAAGTCGGATGAGGGAGTTATGATCGTTTTCGTAAGACCCTCCCGTGCAGTGGTGTCACACGGGCACCTATACGGCTAGTGGTGACTTGTACGGATCTTGTGAGGCATGTGAGGCTAGGAAAAACTAGTTTGATCCTAAGGCATGGACCACGACCAGTGGCACGGGTCGTGAGACTTGCCACTAGTCGTGAGGAGGGGCGTGAAGGTGAGTAAGGGAGGCTTGGTATGCATGGAGGTGAGTTTGAGGCTAAGGCATGGAGCATGACCACTAACAGAGGTCATGGAAGGTGGCATAGGTCGTGTCCCTTGGCATGGATCCTAGGCAACATTTTCCAGCACCAAGTATGGTGCCACGAGCCTCCACATGGGTTGTGAGGCTCCATACAACCCGTGGAGGCCTCCGTGGCCATAACGAGACGTCTTTTTCCAATTGATTTCCAACTTCAATTTTTGACTATGTACCTTGTCACAGGCACTCCACATGACCCATTGAGTGCCTCACCACCCCTAGGAACTTCCCTGGGCAACACTTTGACAAAATTTGAATCCGTTCACTAATGGCATATTTGTAAATGCTAATTATTCTAATAACCCTTTTTAGACTTCCAATGCTATCTTATCCTTCCTAAAAGACCTAAACAAGGTTCCGAAGGATCAAACTCATTGCTCTCATCTCAAATACACTCTAAATTCTCTCAAAAGCCTCCATCAAGCCCCAATTCAAATTCAAGGAAATCCAAGAACAAGATTGGATTCCAAGATCATTTCCAAGCCTCCATTCTTCCCAATATCAATTCCAAGCAAAACTCTAGACCTAAGGTATTTGGGTTTAATTCATGGGTTCCTTTTATCCATGAAGCCCAAGCTTCCTTTTACTCAAATTGGATGATTTTAAGTTGATCTATTTATGGGTGTTTTACATCACGAATTTACCTATAAAACTATGTTGTGGTTTCTTAAACTTACTATTATCTAAGCATGTTTTAAGCTATAAATCATAGATCTAAGTGAGATTTGATAAAGGGTTTTAATGTATATTTATTGGGGGTGTTGCAAGGTGTTGATTGATGGTTTTACATTCAATTTTCTAGCATGATATCACTCTTCAATTGCATTACTCAGGTACTACACACCTGCCAAGCATTTGATAAAATGTTCGGTTATGGTTTCTTGAGGAATTGAAGGTCTAAAGCATGTCTTATGCTGTGAATGATGTTATGATAATGAAAGAAGAGTATGTATATGATGTTATGATGATGATAAAAGGAAAGTATGTATATGATATCTCTCTATATAGTGTTGGATTGACCATAGCCAATTGAGAGGTATGCCTCAATAACCATGGGAGGTAGTGTGTGACCATCCACTAACCTATCAAGAGGTTTGTACCTTGGTAACCTATCAAGGGGTTTGTACCTTGGCACCAAGGTGATGGGGCGGTGTCATCGCTAACCTACTAAGGGGTTTGTACCTTGGTAACCTATCAAGGGGTTTGTACCTGAGCATCAGGGTGATGGGGCGGCATCATCACTAACCTATCAAGGGGTTTGTACCTTGGTAACTTATCAAGGGGTTTGTACCTTGGCACCTAGGGGATGGTGCGGCATCATCACCAACCTACCAAGGGGTGTACTTTGAAAATCTAGTTTGGTCTTTCCTACACATATGCTATCCTATATAAGCATAAGTTATTTAAGCAAGTTATACTTGAGCATTAATCATACATGCAATATTATTATATTATGCCGATTACCTGTTGTTATGCATTTTGATTATGATGTATATCTCTTGTTGCATTGCATCATACATATTAGTGCATTCAAAAGTACTAACGCATACTATTGGCTACATGATATCACCATGTAGGAACCAGAGTCCTTCTTGAGCATCCTCCTCCATGTGGCTAGTATGACTTCCTCCAAATGGTTGGTGAGTCCTCTATTCCAGGGACCTAGTTCGTGAACTCTTGCTTTGTATGAGACATTATTGTCCTTGATGTATTGATTTTGTTGACTATGAGGGTGAAACAAGTTATATGTCTTGGCCCCCGCTCTTATCTATGTAGTAAAGGTGTCGTTGGACAAAGCAATGTATTTATGATATGAGTTGATTCTATTATTTCTTGATCCTATGCAATGACAAGTTCTCCCTTAGCCCTTTTGCCCTTATTTCCATTCTTCAAATGTCTTTTAATTGCTTCCGCGACCAAGGTTGTCTAATGATATGCTACGGGGCTTGTTTAGGGTCCTTTCGGGTTCACCATCTATCGGTCACGTCTAGCCCCTAGGCTTGGGTCGTGACATCAATAGTCTACACCAATTTCTAATAACATCTATCTTCTTAGGGTCTACCTTAATACCGGCCCCCGACACCACGGAAAGCAACCTTCATCAACCAAAATTCACATTTTTCATATTTAGCACACAATTTCTCCTCTATCAATCTTTGCAACACAACCCTCAAATGAGCCCTATGCTCCTCCTCACCATAGGAATAGATCAGAATATCATCAATGAAGACCACAACAAACGAATCAAGGTAGGGTTTAAAGACCCTATACATTAGATCCATGAAGATGGTTGATGCATTGGTCAACCCAAAAGACATCACAACAAACTCATAATGCTCATACCTAGTCAAGAAGACTGTCTTGGGAATATCACACTCTCTCACCTTCACTTGATGATACCCGGACCAAAGATCAATCCTAGAGAAATTGCTAGCCCCTTGCAATTGGTCAAACAAATCATCAATTCTCGGAAGACAATACCTATTTTTGATGGTGACCCTATTGAGTTACCGGTAGTCAAGACACATTCTAAGAGACCCACCTTTCTTCTTCACGAACAACATCAGTGCACCCCAAGGGGATTGGCTAAGCCTAATAAAACCCTTCTCCAACAAGTCCCTCAATTTTTTCTTCAACTCCTTTAACTCCGCCGGGGCCATGTGGTAAGGGAGAATAGAAATAGGTTTGAGTATCGGGGAGAAGGTATATACCAAAGTCTATTTCCCTTTTAGGAGAAACAATAGGAAGGTCATTTGGAAAGACATCAAGAAACTCATTTACAATCGAAACCGACTCTATGGGACGACCCTTGGACTCCACTTCCCTAACCCTCACAAGATGATAAAGACACCCCTTAGAGATCAATTTACGAGCTTTAGTTCGAGAAATGAACCTTGACCACCACATCATGACTCTCCCACTCAAGGACGGACTCATTCTGAAATTGAAATTTGACCCTACGGGTTCTACAATCAATAGAAGCATAGTGTGCATGCAACTAATCCATCCTAAGAATAACATCAAAATCAACCATGTCCAACTCAACAAGATCACAAGGCAATATTTTATGCAAGACGCACATAGGATGACTTTTATGAACTTTTTAGCAACAATAAATGCACCAATAGGAGTAGACACCTCATATGACTCATGCAATAATTTGGGCTCAACATGGAACTTTTTGGCAACAAAAGGGTAACAAAAGAAAGAGCGGCACCCATATCAATTAATGCATACACATCAAAGTCAAAGATTTTCAACATACCAATAACAACATCGGGGACCTCATTAATCCCTTGCCTACCATGCAAAGCATAAAATTGGTTGTGCCTTGGGTCACCATCTTTTCGGCCACCTCTCACCAAAGAAACCGCATTAGCACCTTATGGGCGAACCCCCTTACCCTTGTTGCTATTTCGAGGGCAATCTATTTCCTTATGCCCATTTCCCCAAAACCATAACAAGCACTAATATCCCTCAAGCACAGGCCACCATGACCCTTACCACACTTCGGACGTGCATCAATAGGAGCGACACCTCTAACACCTTGGGCCCTCAGAAAATCATTTGCAACCCTCTTTCGAAATGCATGATAAGACCCTTGGCCTCGATGGAACTTGCCACTCCTTTGGAACTTACCCTCAAAATGGGCCTTTTTGGCCTCATGACCCCTCGTCTTCCTCATTTCTCCTCTTTCATTTGTTCAGCATAGGTCATCAAACGTGACAACTTGTCACTAATCAACATGGTGAAAAGACACTCCTCACTAACCAAGTCGGAAACACCTATTACAAATTTGTTCATTCTCGACCTTGGGTCGGCAACTAAGTGAGGAGCAAACTTTGAAAGTTGGGTGAACTTGAGGGGATACTCCCTCACACTCATAGACTCTTGTATTAAATTCAAAAATTCCACCAACTTAGCTTCCCTAAGTTCAAGGGGAAAAAACCAATTAAGGAAGGCCACCTTGAACACCTCCCATAGAACCACATTATTGACCCCCTTTTCCTTTTTCCAATGGTTGTACCATACTTGTGCTACCCCTTTGAGTTGGTAGGCTGCCAACTCCACCTTATCCTCTGACCTTATGCCCATGATAGATAAAATCTTGTAAACCTCATCAATGAATTCTTGAGGGTCCTCACTCACCTTTGACCCATGGAATTATGGGGGATTCATTCTCATGACTCTCACCTGAGAGGTCGGTTAGGAGTATGAGGGGCTTAGGCCCCTTAATTGGCTTGATTAGCCACAACTTATCCCTAAGCTCCCCATTGGCTGATTGCTCCTCGGGTATGCAAGCTCATCATCCTCTTGTGTTAGGCATGATCTAGCATAGAAAAAAATAATCCTTAGGGGAGGAAAGCTTACTTCAACTCTATGGCACGACTTAGAACATAAAGAATGGAAATATTTCCTAAAACATCTCATAGCCTCCTATTCATAGTTGTGATGCACAACACAACCAGGAATAAAACTCTAATCAACGTGGTGTGTGGGACTTCCAGGATCTAACAACCTATTGCTTTGATACCATCTTTGCCACGACCCAAGCCTTGGGCCTAGATGTGACCGACGAATTAGGAACCTGAAGGAACCCAAAACAAGCCTCACAGCACATCATTATACATCATGGGTTGTGGTAGCAATTAGAATGACAATGATAGTGACTAAGAGCAAAGTTCCATATCATAACATCAAGAAAAAAGAGTCAAGGCTCATAGCATAGATACATAACATGTCCAATAACTCCTCTACTACATAGATAAGAACGGGATCCATGACAAACAACTGGGCTCACTCTCATAGTCAATACATCAACAAAGGAAAAATAGTCATAGTACATAGCAAGAGATCATAAGTAATATCCCCGAAATGGAGGACTCGCCAACAAGCTTGAGAGACAATCGTTCTAGCCACGTGGAGAAGGATGATGATCAAGTGGTGCACCGGTTCCTACATGGTGACATCATGTAGGCATAGAGTATGCATTAGTACATTTTAATGTACTAATTATGTAGGATGCAATGCAACAAAAGATAAGTTCATAATCAAAATACATAAACACAGACAATGATTAGCATATGGCAATATGACATGTATGAATGATGCTTGAAGTAAAATCATGCTTATAGAAAATATATACGAGTGTAAGGAGTGACCATTATAGTGAAAGCCACGGCCTAAAATCCCTTTAGATAGGTGCATGAGGTACAAACCCCTTTATGAGATTGATGGAGCACAAACCTCTCAACGAGGTTGATGGGTACAGACCCCAAAACGTTTGATAGAGTACAAAACCCCCAACAAGGTTGATGGGTAAAAAACCCCGAAAAGGTTACCGGGGCCTACCACCCCCAAGCTATCGATCGTGGCAACAACCCCTCAACAGGTTACCCGGGCCTACAACCCCCCGACTAGGCTTGGTCATACTCAACACTATAGTGATAATATCATATATATACACTCCTCTCATCATCATATACATACATTCCTTTTCTTCATCATTTCATAATCATGTTATCATCATTCTATCATCATATAGTCATTCAACTCATAAGACATTCATTGGACCTTCAATTCCTCAAGAACCCATAACCGGAAATTTTATTAAACACTTAGAGGGTGTGTAGTGCTAGTGTAAAACTATGCATTTCAAGAGTGTTATCATACTAGAAATTTCAATATAAAATCATCAATAGATACTTGATAACACCCTCAAGCATTATAAATCAAAACCCTTCATGAAATCTCATCTTAGATCTTGGATTCATAGCCCAAAACATAGTAAAACAGTCGTAATTTCATAAATCCTAACATAGTGTGTAGTGATTTTCATAATAAATAAGACCCATTTGTAAATCAAGTTTGAATCATGCAATTTAAGAAAAGAAGGCTAAGGCATCATGGGTGAAAGAAACCCAGGAAAGAAACTCGTATACCTTAGCTTTGGAGATGAACTTGATGAGGATTAGAGATGGAGACTTAAATCTTGAGAGGAAATCCTTAGATTCGGATGAGGTTTGTGACTTAAATTTAGGAAATGAAATATTGGCTAAATGTTTGAATAAGTTTTGGGGAATATTTAGAATGATATGAGGGTGAAAATGGCGAAGTATAGGTATACTCATGTTTGGGGACACTTAAGCCCAAGACCCAAAAGTCTTGGACATCACAGAAAAATAACTTGGTAGAAATTACACAAGTTCACATCGCAAACCTATCGTAGAGACTGAATTAACACATGTCCACGATAGAGGTGCATTGCGGTACTATGGCAGACAGACACTAATAACAAATTTTTAGAAAATTGAAATTGCTATTTACTTGCTCTTAAATCGTGGTTAGACTCATTTTCCACTCAAAAATGAACCCCTTATCAAGAATATGAACTCAAATTTTTGATATCACCCATGAATTTTAAGATATATAGAAATTATGATTCCAGGAACTTCTGAGGCACATTTTCGTGCACTTTTTGGGCTCTTACAATATGATGGTCAAGGGTAGGTTCATCTCTTGCATTAAAGCATGTAAGTTGATCTCTAAGGGGTGCCTCTATCATCTTGTGAGGATTAAGGATGTGGAGTCTAAGGTCCTTCCCATAAAGACAGTTCCAGTTGTAAATGAGTTCCTTAATTTATTTTCAAATGACCTTCCCAGTATTCCTCCCGAAAGGGAAATACATTTTGGTATAGACATACTTCTCGATACTCAACTCATTTCTATTCCCCCTTACTGTATGGCCCCCGATAGAGTTGAGGAGTTGAAGGAACAATTGAGGGACTTGTTGGAGCAGGGATTTATGAGGCCTAGTCAAGCACCTTGGGGTGCACCAATTTTGTTAGTGAAAAAGAAGGATGGGTCCCTTAGAACATGTATTGACTACCGGCAACTTAATAGGGTCACCATTAAGACTAGGTATCCTCTTCCAAAGAATTGATGATTTGTTTGACCAATAGCAAGGGGCTAGCCATTTCTCTAAGATTGATCTTCGGTCTGGATATCATCAAGTAAAGGTGAGGGAGTGTGATATTCCCAAGATGGCCTCCATGACTAGGTATGGACATTATGAGTTAGTTATGATGTCTTTTGGGTTGACTAATGCACAGGCTATCTTCATGGATCTTATAAATAGGGTATTTAAACCCTACATTGATTCATTTGTTGTGGTCTTTATTGATGATTATTTGATTGATTCTCATAGTGTCGAGGAGCATGTGGCTCATTTGAGGGTAGTGTTGCAAAGATTGAGGGAGGAGAAGTTGTATGCTAAATGCGAGAAGTGTGAATTTTGGTTGAAAGAAGTTTCCTGCCTAGGTCATGTTGTGTCAGGGGATGGTATTAGGGTGGATCCTAAAAAGACGAATGTGATTATAAATTGGCCTAGACCATTGACCCTATCAGATATTAGGAGCTTCTTGGGCTTAGCAGGTCACTATCATAGGTTCATGAATGGGTTCTCTTCTATTGGTTCTCCCATGACTAAATTGACTCAAAAGAAGACTAAGTTTGTGCGGATCGATGAGTGTGAGAGAAGCTTCTAAACATTGAAAGATAAGTTTGTGTATGCTCCTATTTTTTCACTATCGGAAGGGCTAGAAGGATTTGTTGTGTATTGTGATTCTTCTTAAGTTGGTTTAGGTTGTGCTCTAATGCAAAATGGTAAGGTGATAGCCTATTCTTCTAGGCAAAATGGTAACATGATAGCCTATGCTTCTAGACAACTCAAAATTCATGAAACGAATTATCCTACTCATGATCTTGAACTAGCCGCCGTGGTATTTGCATTAAAGATTTGGCATCATTATTTGTATAGGGTGCATATTGATGTGTTCACCAATCATAAGAGTGTCTAATATATCTTCACTCACAAAGATCTGAAATTGAGTCAAATAAGATGGTTAGAACTTTTTAAGGACTATGATATGAGTGTACATTATCATCCGGGTAAGGCTAATGTTGTGGCAAATGCTTTGAGTAGGGTGTCTATGAGTAGCATAGCTCATGTTGATGGTGGTGATAAGGAGGTGGCTAGGAAGGTCCATCAGTTGGCTAGATTAGGAATTAGGTTAGAAGAGGTTGATAATGGTGGTATTGTTGTTGTTGATGATTCTAGATCTCCAATGGTTGAGGAGGTGAAAGCTAAGCAAGACCTTGATCCCTCCTTATTAGAATTGAAGGCCCTGGTTAGTGATGCGTAGGTGAAGGTTTTCTCCTAAGGGGGAGATGGTACCCTTAGATACCAACGTAGGTTGTGTGTGCCTTGTGTTGATGGCTTGAGAGAGAGGATTCTTGATGAGGCTCATGGTTCTTCCTATTCTATTCACCCTGGTTCTACTAAAATGTATAGAGATTTGAGAGCGATGTATTGGTGGGGAGGCATGAAGAAAGACATTGCCAAAAAATTTGTGTCTGGTTGCCATAGTTGCCAACAAGTCAAGCCTTAACATCAAAGGTCAGGTTTCCTAACTCAAGACATAGTGGTTCCAACTTGGAAGTGGGAAGAGATTAATATGGACTTTGTAGTTTGGTTGCCCAAGACTAGGAAGGGTTTTAATTCCATTTGGGTTGTGGTTGATAGGATGACGAAATTGGCTCACTTTCTACCAGCTAAGACCACATAGGGGGCTGAAGAGTATGCTAGGTTGTACATTCATGACTTGGTGAGATTGCGTAGGGTTCCTTTATCCATCATATCAGATTTTGGTGCTCAATTTACTTCACATTTTTGGAGGTCTTTCCAAAGGGGTCTTGGTACAAAGGTTAAACTTAGTACAGCCTTCCACTCTCAAACGGATGGCCAAGCTGAAAGAACTATTCAAACCATTATGGATATGCTTAGGGCTTCTGTATTGGAGCTTAAGGGAAGTTAGGATGATCATCTTTCATTGATTGAGTTTGCCTACAACAATAGCTATCATTCTAGTATCGATATGGCTCCTTTGAGGCTCTCGATGGTAGACCTTATAGATCACTGGTTCGGTGGTTTGAAGTTGGGGAGGTGTCTATGTTGGAATCATATTTGGTTATAGAGGCTCTTGAGAAGGTCAGGATGATTAGAGAAAGGTTGATGACGGCCCAAAGTCGCCAAAAGTCCTATGCTGATGTGAAGAGAAGGGATCTTGAATTCAAAGTGGGTGATTTGGTTTATTTGAAGGTGGCACCCATGATGGGTATGGTTCAATTTTGTAAGAAGGACAAGTTGGGTCCAAGATATGTGGGTCCTTTAGGGTAATCAGGAGAATTAGCAAGGTGGCCTATGAGTTGGAATTGCCTAGTGAGATGGATTTGGTTCATCAGGTGTTTCATGCATCTATATTGAGGTAATGTGTGGGAGACCCTAATGTTATTATGCCCCTTGATGTTGTGGGTGTTTTTGAGGACAGTTTGACTGATAAATATGTTTTGATTCATATTTAGGATAGACAAGTGAAAAGGTTGATAAACAAGGATGTGGCTTCCGTTAAGGTCCTTTGGAGAAATCAACAAGTTGAGAGTGCTACTTGGGAGCCCGAAATGGACATCCAAAAGTGATATTCTTATTTTTTCCACTCCACCCAAGCCTAAGGTTTTTATCTAAGTCCTTTATATGATGTCAAGTCTTAAGTTCAGCCCTCATGTCACTGCATATGTTCATGTTTAAGTTGACAAGTTCATGGTGATTTTACACTTACGTTGATATTTTTGAAATGATGTTTAAGTGCATTGTTGCTTCCTTATGTGGGCTAAAATTTTCGTGTTTGCATCTCTCATGTACATTGCTTCGACATTCGGGGAAGAATGTTCACAATGGGAAGATATTGAAACGACCTCTAAAAGTGCTCAAAAATGTGCCTCGGAAGTGCCCTGAATTGTAATTTTCATATATCTCAAATTCCATATATGATATCAAAAAAATAATTTTATATTCTTGTTCAGGGGGTCAAATTGAGTGTAGAATGGGTCTAATCCCGATTTAAGAGCAACCATAGAAAAATTTGAAATCACAAAAATGTGATTTTTAGAGACAACCCGCGCCCCTGGCGTGACACACCAAGGACGTGCATCAATGTATTTTTGTGGCCAGTTTTTTATCTCGGTCCAAGACATTTGTTTCTTAGGCCTAAGTATTCCCAAATGTGAAAATATCTATACTTAGCCTTATTTCACCCTCGTATCATCCAAGACATTCCCCAATACTAACTAAAACACTTGGTCAAATATTTCACTCCTAATTCCAAGTCTCAAAACTCATCTACATCTTAAGGTTCTCATTCAAGCTTGAAGTCTCCATCTCCAATCCTCATCAAGCTATTCTCCAAAGCTAAGGTATGTGGGTTTCTTTTATTGATTCCTTTCATCCATGATACCCAAGCTTCTTTTTACTCTAAATTGCATGACTTAAAGTTGATTTACTCATGGGTCTTATGTATTATGAATTTCACTACACACTATGTAGGGGTTTTCATGAGATTGTGACTATTTTAGCATGTTTTGAGCTATGAATCTAAGATTTAGTGTGAGATTTCATGAAGGATTTTGATGTACATTGTTTGAGGGTGTTACCAAGTATCTATTGATGGTTTTTCACTGAATTTTCTAGCATGATAGTACCTTTGAATTGCATGGTTTTACTTTAGCACTACACACCTGCCAAGTGCTTGATAAAATGTCTGGTTATGGTTTTCCTGAGGAATTGAAAGCCCAATGCATGTCTTATGAGATGAATGACTATATGATGATGAAAAGAATGTATATATATATATATATATATATGATTTTTCTCCTATATGGTCTTGGAATGTGACCATGCCCTACTCGGAGTCGCGTGTCAGATAACCATGTTGAGGGGTTTGTACCTTGATAACCATGTCGGGGGTTTTGTACCTCGGTCACCACGGTTGGTAGGGTGCAATGATCCACCAACCTTATCAAGGGGTTTGTACCTTGATAACCTCATTGGGGGATTTGTACCTCGATCACAAAGGGTGGTCGAGTGCGATGATCCACCAACCAATTAATAGGGTTGGTACTTCAATCACCAAGGGTCGTAAGGTGAGATGATCCACCAATATGATCGTGGTCTATTCTTACACATGTATGATTTTCTATATAAGCATGATTTTCTACATAGCATCTTCCTTGCATACCATATTGCTATATGCTTATTCATTGCCTATGTTATGCATTTTGATTGTGGTGTTTCTCACTTGTTGCATTTCATCTTACATATTTATTACATTTAAATGTACTAATGCATACTCTATGCCTACATGATGTCACCACGTAGGAACCGAAGCCCCGCTTGAGCGTCTCCATCCATGTGGCGAGTACGATTTCACTCAAGCTTCTTGGTGAGTCTTCTATTCTGGGGAAATTGCTTATTGTCTCATGCTATATTCTAAGACTACCTTCCCTTTTATATAAATATTTACTATGAGGGTGAGTCGGGTTGCTTGTATTGGCCCCTACTCTTATCTATGTAGTAGAGGTGTTATTGGACATGTCATATGTAATGTTATGAACTTTTATTCTCTCTTGACTCTTGTTTTTATGAAAGGAATGATGTCCATTAGCCCCGGTTATCACTATTTCTACTCTTTGTTGCTATTTTATTGCTTCCGCGACCAAGGATATGTAATGATGTGGTAAGAGGCTTGCTTGGGGTCCCTGCTGTTTCCCCTTATGCCATGTCACATCCAAGCCCTAGGCTTGGGTTGTGACACACCATAGATGGTAGGGTGATACAAACATCAACCAATTGAGGGGTTGATACCTCAATCACCATGGATGGTAGGGTGAGACAACCATCAACCAATTGAGGGGTTGATACCTCAGACACCATAGATGGTAGGGTGATGAGGTGGTTAAGGGTAGGTTTATATCTTGCATTAAAGCCCAAAAGTTGATCTCTAAGAGGTGTCTCTATCATATTGTGAGGGTTAGGGATGTTGAGTCCAAATTCCATCCTGTAGAGTCAGTAAAGGTGGTAAATGAGTTTTTTGATGTCTTTCATAGTGACCTTCTCGGTGTTCCTCCCGAAAGGGAAATAGACTTTGGTATAGATGTCCTCCCCGATACTCAATCTATTTCTGTTCCCCCTTACCGTATGGCCCTGACTGAGTTAAAAGAGTTGAAAAAGCAGCTGAGGGATTTGTCGGAGAAGGGTTTTATTAGGCCTAGCCAACCACCTTGGAGTGCACCGGTGTTTTTTGCTAAGAAGAAGAATGGTTCTCTTAGGATGTGTATTGACTACCGATAACTTAATAGGGTCGCCATAACGAATAAGTATCCTCTACCAAGGATTGATGATCAATTTGTCCAACTTCAAGGGGTTAGTCACTTCTCTAAGATTGATCTTTGGTCCGAGTATCATCATGTGAAAGTGAAGGAGTGTGACATTTCCAAGATAGCCTTCCAGTCTACGATATGGGCATTATGAATTTGTGGTTATATTTTTTAGGTTGACCAATGCACCAGCTATCTTTATGGATCTTATAAATAGGGTCTTTAAACCCTACCTTGATTTGTTTATGGTGGTTTACATTGACGATATTTTGATGTATTCCCATAGTGAGGAGGAGCATATGGGTCATTTGAGGGTGGTGCTACAAAATTTAAGGGAAGAGAAGTTATATGCCAAGTATGAAAAATGTGAATTTTTGTTGAAATAGGTTGCCTTTCTAGGTCACGTGGTGTCGGGGGATGGTATTAAGGTGGATCCTAAAAAGATGGAAGTGATTAGAAATTGGCCTAGATCTTTGACTCCAATGGATATTAGAAGTTTCTTGGGCTTAACGGATTACTACCGGAGGTTTGTGAATGAGCTCTCTTCTATTGCTTCTCCCATGACTAAGTTGACTCAAAAGAAGGCTAAATTTGTGTGGACCAATGAGTGTGAAAATTATTTCCAAATCTTGAAAGATAAGCTTGTCTCCATCCTCTCTAGTCTCTATCGGAGGGTTGGAAGGGTTTGTTATGTATTGTGATGCCTCTCAAATTGGTTTGGGTTGTTTTTTGATGAAAATGGTAAGGTGATAGCCTATGATTCTAGACAACTTAAGGTGCATGAAAAGAATTATCCTGCCCATGATTTTGAATTGGCCATCGTGGTATTTGCTTTTAAAATTTGGTGTCACTATTTATATGGGGTGCATGTTGATGTACTTACTGATCATCAGAGTCTCTAATATGTGTTCACTCAAAAAGATCTCAACTTGAGACAATGAAGGTGATTGGAGCTTCTTAAGGATTTTGATATGAGTGTGCATTATCACCCCTGTAAGGCTAATGTGGTGGCCGATGCTTTGAGTATGGTGTCTATGGGTAGCCTAGTTCATGTTGATACTGGGGGCAAAAAGGTGGATAGAGAGGTTCATCAGTTGGCTAGATTGGGGGTTAAGTTGGAAGAGGTTGAAAATGGTGGTATTGTGGTTGTCGATGGTTCAAAATCTTCCTTGGTTGATGAGGTAAAAGCAAAGCAAGATCTTGACCCCTCCTTGTTTGAATTGAAGGCCTTGGTGAGAGAGGGCAAGGTGGAGGTTTTCTCCCATGGGGGAGATGGTGCCCTTAGGTACCAAGGTAGGTTGTGAGTGCCTAGTATGGATGACTTGAGAAAGAGTATTCTTGATAAGGCTCATAAGTCTTCCTATTCTATCCACCCCAGTTCTACAAAGATGTATAGGGATTTTAGGGAAGTGTTTTGGTGGGGTGGTATGAAGAGGGATATTATTAAGTTTGTGTCTAATTTCCATAATTGCCAATAAGTCAAAGCTGAGCATCAAAGGTCGGGTGGCCTAACCTAAGATATAGAGATTCCTACCTGGAAGTGGGAGGAAATTAACATGGACTTTGTGGTTGGGTTGACTAAGACTAGAAAGGGTTTTGACTCCATTTGGATTGTGGGTGATAGGATGACAAAGTCAGCTTATTTCCTATTGCTTAAGACTATATATGGTGCCGAAGACTATGCTAAATTGTACATTTATGAGTTCGTAAGATTGCATAGGGTGCCCTTGTCTATTATCTTGGATCGTGGGCCTCAATTCACTTCACACTTTTGGAGGTCCTTCCAAAAAGGTCTTGGTACCAAGGTTAAGCTTAGTATGGCCTTTCACCCTCAAACGGATGGCCAAGACGAAAGAACTATCCAAACTCTTAAGGATATGCTTAGAGCTTGTGTTTTGGAGTTTAAGGATAGTTGGGATGATCATCTTCCATTGATTGAGTTTGCTTATAATAATAGCTATCATTCTAGCATTTGTATGGATCCTTTTGAGGCCCTCTATGGTAGCATTATAAATCACCGATTGGGTGGTTTGAAGTGGGAGAAATGGCTTTGTTGGATCCGTATTTGGTCATAGAGGCTATGGAGAAGGTAAGTTTGACTAGAGAAAGGTTGCAAATAGCCTGAGGTAGACAAAAGTCTTAGGCCAATGTGAGGAGAAGGGAGCTTGCACTCAACTTTGATGATTGGGTCTATCTGAAGGTATCACCCATGAAGTGTGTCATTCATTTTGGCAAAAAGGGTAAATTGAGTCCAAGATTTGTAGGTCCTCATAGGGTGTTGAGGAGGATTAGTGAGGTGGCCTATGAGTTGGAGTTGTCTACTAAAATGGACTTGGTTCATCCAGTCATTCATGTATCCATGTTGAGGAAATATGTGGGTGACCCGAATGCTATTGTTCCATTGGATGTTCCATGTGTTATTGAAGACAATTTGACTTATAAAGAGGTTCCGATATAAATTCTAGATAGACAAGTGAAGAGATTGAGAAGTAAGGATGTAGCATCCGTTATGGTCCTTTGAGGGAATCGACAAGTTGAGAGTGCTACATGGGAAGCCAAGGTGGACGTGCAAAAGCGATATCCTTACCTCATCCATTCCAATCAAGCCTAAAGTGTTAATCCAAGTCCCCCATGTGATTTCAAGTCTTAAGTTTTGGCCCTTATGTCATTTGCATGCTTTCATTTTTATGTTGGCAATTTCATGGTGATTTTGACACTTATGTTGATATTTTGGAAATGATGTTTAAATGTATGGTTGCATTCTTGTATGGCATGAATTTATCTTGTTTACGTCTCTTCTGAACATTTCTTTGACATTTGGGGACGAATGTTTCCAAGGGAGAGATATTGAAACGGCCCCAAAAAGTGCCCAAAATGTGCCTCAAAAATATCCATAATCGTAATTTTCATATATCTCAAAATCCATGCATGATATCAAAAATCTGACTTCATATTCATGATTATGGGGGGAAATTGAGTGGGGAATGGGTCTAACCCTGATTTTGGAGCCACCGTATCAAAATTTGAAAATCCAAAGTTGCAATTTCCAGAGGGGTTTTTGCGCCACTGGCGCGGCGAGTCCTGTGTAATTTTTGCCCAGTTTTGTTGATTCGGTCTAAGGCTTTCGATTCTTGGGTCTAAGTCCTCCCTATGTGTAAAAACACCTACACTTAGTCATTTTTCAATCTCATATCATACAAGACATTCCCCAAAACCCTCTCAAACACTTGGACAAATATTTCACTCAAAATCAAGTGTCCTAAACTCATTTCTGGATTCAAGAAATTCAATCAAGCTTCAAGCTCTCATCTCAATCTTCATCAAGGAATTCTCCAATGTTGAGGTATGTAGGTTTCAACCATTGGGTCCTTTCACCTATGGTGTCCAAGTTCCCTTTTTTACACAAATTGCATGTTTCTAAGTTGATTTACTTATGGGTCTTCTTACACAAATTGTATATTTCATAAATGTCATATTGTTATTATGTTATCTATTGCTTATGATATTGCATTTTGCCTATATTGCCTATTTCTTATTGAACGCATCCTACGTACTTAGTACATTCAAACGTACAAACACATACACTATGCCTACATGATGTTACCATTTAGGAACCTGAAATGACCCCAAAGAGTGCCCAAAAATGTGCCTCGGAATGTACAGAAATTTAAATTCCATATATCTCAAAATTCTTTTGCTATTTCAAAAATTCGACTTCATATTCTTTTTTAGGAGGTTAAAATTAGGGGGAGAAGGGTCTAATATCGATTTTAGAGCAATTGAATCAAAATTTCAAATTTCCAAAATTTTATTTTCGAGAGATGATCCGCGACAGCACCGTGACGTGAAGCTGTCGCGGACATGTGTTAATTTCGCTGCCAGTGATTTCTATCTCAGTCCAAGACTTTGGAGTTTTGGGACTATTTCCAAATTTGTTTTTACCTATACTTGGCCTTATTTCACCCTTATATCATCCTAAATATTCCCCAATACTCACTTAAAACACTAAGCCATATTTTCACTCCCAAATACAAGTCCCAGACCCTCATCCCAAGCTAAGGTTCTTCTTCTAGGTTCTTCTCCAAGCTTCAAGCCTCCATCTCCAATCTTCACCAAGTTCATCTCTAAGCTTAAGCTATGTGGGTTTCTTACATGGGTTCCTTTCACCCTTGATACCCAAGCCTCTTTTTTCTCAAATTGCATGATTTAAAGTTGATTTACAAATGGGTCTTGATTATTATGAAATTCACTGCACACTATGTTAAACCTATATAAAGTTGTGGCTGTTTTGTTATGCTTTGCGTTATAAATCTTGATTTATAATCTCTCTCGTCTATCAAGTCTCATTCTGTGTTAACAGAACTATGCATAGTGTAAAGCTCAAGCCACATCACATTCAACATGGGAATAGAAACTATTGGATTCATGGGGGTAAGATCAAGATTAATGAATGAATTCATCGCTTCTCATCCTCAAAACTCAGCATGGTCGAGAAGCAACATGATGTGCATGGGACTAAGCCATAGGTACGAATAGTCATACACTCGAAGGAAATGGAATGTTACCTCAACTAAAGTATAAGGACTATATGAGGCAGAAAAGAATTGATATCTCATCTTAATCCTATCACAATCCAAAAACTCAAGATCTACTTTGATTCCTCACATCATAATCTCCCCCTTAGCTCTCAAGGTCCTCTCTCTAAATTTGTGAATCAATTTCTTCTACTAGGCTATAAGCATAAACCTCCACGCGTTCAAAGAATCACTATCCACAAGAATATGCATCTTAAACCCTTCTGTTATTCTATAGTCACATACATTTAACTGGACACTCAGACTCCTTTCAACGATATCACTTTTAGCTTCCTCATGTCTCTATGGAACTCTCTCTCTCTCCCTCTCTCTCTCTATCTCTCTCTCTCTATTTGCTGCTCTTATTGGTGTACATGATCACTTTCCACAATTATTACACTTTAACATCTTTTTTTTGCCTGCTAATGCTCAACCACTGTGCTTTCATAAACTTATTTGTATAAGACTTAGACTATTATGGAGAACTAATCACCATCTATTCATACGCCCCAATCACTTAGCTTCTTATGACGACAAAGATTACATACATCAGCCTACTCCACATCAACAACTCAAATATACTATTCGGATTCTCATAACAGTCATAACTTAGAGCCTCACCCATCTATACACAATCTTGGTTATATATCCTAAAGCTCTCAAGCCTTCTCTTTCCTAGTGCTTCTCCCTTAATTTACTATCTCCATCTAGGGGGTACTTCTACTCTACTCTTAGCACCATGCTCTTTGCCAGCCAACATCTTAATCATTGTGCATGCACTATAGCAAGACTCTTAGGTCAAATCTCCAACAAGGACTATCACTATCATCATCCTATCTCCTTTTTAACACTGCTCCTTAAAAATTCAAGCTTAGGGTCTAACACTAACATGTGCATCCATCACATACCTCTCTAATGCCGGCTTGCAATTACTAGGTAAAAATTTAGGGAACATAATGCTACTAAAATCTCATAGTGAGTAATCAATCAACACATTCC
>JAOTQR010141335.1:0-20546 GCA_025774065.1 Solanum ossicruentum | reverse complement strand
ACCACTAAGCGGTTTTTTTTTGCGGATTGGTTCGGTTTGTCGGTTTGGTGCGGTTTACGGTTTGGTTCTGTACACCCTTAACTTATGCTATGATAGAGTGGACCCAACATCCTCGCTGAGATGTGTCTCACTATATGAATTGAAATTTATCTTGACTCATTACTGAAATACATCATTCTTATTTATATTTATCTAAATCTAATTGAATGTTAGCTTACATTGACAATATTGACATAGAAGTGTCTCTGATATTGTTCATGTTAGGCCCAGATCCGTATGGTTTTATAAAGGTATCATTAAACTTATTTACTTATATGAGTAATATCTCCTTTTTATTTTGCCGATGTAGAGTTTTATTCTACCATGAGGTGTCATATTACCTCAGAAAAATAGATTCTGTCATAATGCCTTAAATGAAATGGGTCTACGGATTATGAATGATTTTATACCTAGAACCATGTTAAAAAAGATAGGTACACTTAACTTTTGTGATATGTGAACTTTTGTGATATGTGCTCCCTTATTATTTATTCATAAGAAATTTTATTAGATATTTTTGAAAAGTCGATTGAGATTGCTAATTTCCTTTCAATATTCCTCTTATTATGAAATAACTATATAAATTACTTGTACTCAAACTAGAATTTTTAGAAAACAATCAACAAGGGTAATTTAGTAAATCCCCTTTTTATTATATTTACTTGTTATTATCTAAATAATTAGCTCAAAATATCTATTAACTCATCTTTATCTTATTCTAGTAAATTCTAACAAACATTATAACAAACATTAATGTAGAAAGAATGAATAGCAATTAATAGAGATAAATAACTAAAAAAAAAATAACCATAAACAAGTTAAATTATCGAGAAATTTTAGTGCTCAGTTCTTTACCACCTGAATTTTCACCTTATTGGTGATCGAGGATTCGATTCCTCTATTCCTCCTTCCCCATTATTCTTTTTCCCTACCCCCAATTTTTTTTTTTCAAAATAAGAAGTTAAATCATCCTTTTAGTTAATGTTGTCTTAGATCGAAGGAGTGCAAACGATTGTTAAGTAAAATCGGCCGAAGGAAGTAGATTCTCAAGGAGCCCTAAGCCAATAAGAAAGACAAGTAAAAAAATTTGAACAAGGTTGTCAGTGAAATTATTATATACATCTTTTAGTTTTTTATCACTCATATGAATTGGATAATATCTAGGGCTGAACTACGATCACTTAAGGGTGGTCAGATGAACACTTTTCATCAGAAAACATTTTTAAATACATTGACTAAATATAAAAATTTTGATATATATCAACTGTTGAACACCCTTGATATAACAATCACCCACTCATATAGTAAAAAGTATGAACATGATTAATAAAAATGCTGATTTCGCCGCTGATAATACCTAAGGACAATTAAACAGTAAGTTGTTTGGTTCTTACCTGACTATCATCTGTCTTCCCATCTGCGTTTGCACCATAGGAATGAACATCGAAGACCTTCACCTCAGCATTAGTGCATACAAAAACAAGACCTAATATAAAGGCTATTTCCAAATAGGACTTCGAAGTCATTTTTTTTTCTTTTTTCTTTTGTTCTCCTTTTGCATTCTTCATTTGTGGTGGTTATATATACATCTTCAATTTTGCTCACTCTTTTCAAAAGATAATTCCTTCATTAATTTGTTTCCTTGTACTATATGAAACTTTTAGATTTGGTTGCACTAAAAATATTTTAATCAGATTTGACTTGCTTTAATATCATAGTAAGTTTATGAAACTGCCAGCTAACCTTATTAATTAGCAAATTGGCCCTTTCATTCTTATAAATTGGGCCAATTCAAAATTCATATAGGTCATGATGACGTCTATATTTCCTTCGATAATAAATCTAAACCCCCATTCGGTTAATTTAGAAAAATTCGATGTTTAATGCTTAAATATAAATTTATAAATCTAAAAAACACTTTGATAGTCGTATAATGAATAGTATGTAATGAACTAAGTATGCCCAAGAATCGAAATTTATGGACAAGAGCACCTGCGATTTACTACAATAGTCTTGAAAGAAATAGACAATGCAAACAGTAAGAAAAAGAGTAAACATATAAGAAGATTTTTGGCGCAGTGTTATGATTCGAAAACTCGAGTCATGATGACCTACCAAAATAAATTGGCAGGTAAGCTAATTCTTAGTGTGGAATAGTGGTGGAGATAGAATTTTTATCGAGTGAGTTAAAAAAGATAAGTGAACAAAACAATACTATTCACAAAAAATAATGGGGCGGGCGGATTAAATATAAGCAGATCGAATCGGGGCAATAAACAACTAAATAAAATTTAACTCTACCTCAACATGAATAATAAAATTAAAAAAGTATACATTCATCATAATATTAAAATGAGTATGATATTTTTTTTAAAAAAAAAATTAGTTGTGGATTTTGTCTCCGTCATTATTGTTATGTATACGTTATTCAATTTTAAAACTAAGGAACAAAAAATTATAATATCCAAAAAAATTATAAAAACTTTTAAAAAACGTTATAAGTTTTACTTAATTTTATGAAAATAGAAAAGGAATTTCTTTTTCAATATCTTGTATATAATAATAACATATATAAATTGCAATAATTTTTCAAAGAAAATGGGTGTTTCGTTTGTTTAAAAATAACAAAAAAAAAACTGAAACAATTAAAAGCACAACTTTCTTTCATCTAAGTTATCACTTATTAGTTTAGAAGCACAATCAGTTTTGCTGTGAAACTTTAACCCAGATGTAATATTAAAGTTTACTTTTAAAACAAGTGTATGGGGATGTAGCTCAGATGGTAGAGCGCTCGCTTAGCATGCGAGAGGTACGGGGATCGATACCCCGCATCTCCACTACTTTTTCTTTGCATTTTTCCAGTTAAACATAGTTATTTCATCTCTTTTTCACATAAAATTATATGCTAGACGTAGAGCTAACTTTTTTAATTAATTTATTTTAGGTATTTAAGGCTAAAATAAATTTTAAAAACTTTTATAGTATTTAGGTAAAATAAAATAATTATTTATTTTTAAGACAAAAAATAAAGTCAAAAGTATAAGTCCATTGATTGGAATGGAGAAAACCTTTTTTCAAAAAAATATTTTTTAAATTTTCTCTAGGGAAAAAAATTTGTCTAAAGTAAGAAAAATGATTTATTTAATGAAAATAGTGAAATCAAATTGTATAATTAGCATTCTACATTGATTGTGTCCTTCTGATGCACTTCAATTAATTTCCCTTCACTACTCCACTAGAAGTAGTCCTATCCTGGTCACCCCACAATATCTTTTTTCTATTTGTTCAGATTATATACAAATATATTTATAAAATAATTTCTTTACTTAATATACCCAATATAAAAAAAAGTTTAATTATATTAAGCATAGTTCATTTCCATGTAGATCTCTTATCTCCTTTGTCATTTTTTTTTTCTTTTTCCTTTTTACACGAGGAATGGGTGTACATAGGGCCATTCCTTTTCCACATTTTGTTGGAAGAAGCAAAAATTCATCATCTGTTTGATTCAATAAATCGATTTTGATTTGATTTACTTTTAAAAATAAACAATATATTGAGTTTAGTTTTATTTAAAGAAAATTGAATTGAAAATTGAATTGAAATGATAAATTATGTAAATTCCAATATTATATGTATATATATGATATTATTTTTTATTTATAATTTTAGATACTTTGTAAATTATGTAGTCTCCCATCGCGATCTATTGATTCCAAATTGATGCCCTTGTCTCGTCCATTCTAGACATGTTACTCAGTTTGAAAAAAGGCTCATGTTTTATATATGCCACACCCCGGGAAGGTACCTTTGACGTGGCCGACACTTGAAGAACCAATGTTGATTCCTCAAAAGAACCACCTGGCCCTCATCGTTACATCTTACTCAACAGAGCAAGAATACTCAGTAAAACATTAAGAAAAACGACATAGATGTCATAAATAATCTCCAAAATAGATTTAGTCTAGAAGAAATGTAATACTCAACAATACTCTACTCAAGGTCTATGCAGCTTCTACTCTAAACGTCTAAGAAGGTACCATGACAGACCATGTTTACTACAACTCAAAAAAAATAAACTCAAATCATTTGAAAGGAAATAAACAGTATCCTCCGAATACAAGGGAAGACTCACCAATCTCTGGAACTCTGAACCTCAACGATTCGTCTGTTGAAGTCCTTTATCTGCTGTATTTGCATCATGAAATGATATAGCACCAAATGACGTCAGTACGTGGAATATACGGTATGTAAAATATCTGAAACAATATAGACAGAAAATAATATGGAACAATCTCAACTCATAAGAATACCCACTCAGAATGATAGGCACTCACATCGGTAAGAATAAGGAGTAAACAATAACTCATCAACATCAATCAAGACTCAGTCCATCAACTCAACATCAGAATACTATCAGTGTGGGACCTAACTTGGAGTTTCTCTAACCGACAACTATCACCTATGATCCGGTAATGATACAACGAAACAATGTCATTGCCACATCTATCCAGTACCTTTCCGGGGTAAATGACATTCTATCTGTGGATCCACAAATAAAGAATATTAAGTCCTCTTTTGGGACTAAGGAGACATCCGATTTTATAGTTTAATCCTCTCCTAGACTAACCATGTAATTAATGAGTGCGAGTGGGACTCACTATTATCATTTTAATGCTCAATGCTCCTCCCAGGACTCAATATGTTCATTAGGCATTAAACAACAGAATTACTCTTCATCTAGTCTTATTGGACATTTTTAACTCAACTTATTACTTCAATCATTAACTCTCGGACTTGAAACATTCTTTTAAAATTAAATTTCAAACTCTTTAAGACTCAAAGGACATAAATCCCATCAACATCATTATCAATACACTCAATTCAGGACCACGACTACAATCAACAAGCACATTAATACCATCAAGGCTCTAGATCCATCTCGTAAGTTCATTCTTGCAATCTTTAACAAAATAGCATATAGAGCTGTATAAAATACTTCATAATAAAAGATGTATGCAGTAAATTAAGTTTTGATGATCATCAAGATGAAAATTTACGGGAGATAGGTATACTTTATATGAAAATAATACTCAAGAAACCTATACTTGAACACTCAATACATTCATCTATCAATTTAATTTAATTAAGGGGCACATGGAAGAACAATTCCATATTTTAAGTTAACCTTACATACCTAGGATGAAGACCAATACCGATCTTCTCAAGAATCTCAACTCCAAACTCAAAACCTTAAACTCCTCTTATTTTCTTCTCTTAAAACCCTCACTCTGAACACTAAGAAAAATGGGTTGAATCCTTTATCTAAAAACACAACCCTTATAATCATCTATTAACTTATAGGGGTTAGAAAAGGTCCAAAATGCCCTTCATGATTTAACAAAAAAGTTCATCTCGGAATTTACACTGGTCCGCACCGTACTCGGGGCACGAATCAGTGTATTTTCTTCCAAAATTTCTCCAAAAGAGTTTTTCAATTTCCATCGAATTTTGTTTAAAACAATATAAGTGTAAGTGTGTGTCGCCTTGGGCGCACGTCAACACTATTTTTCTGTTTACATTGAAAAATTATCTTTTGATTCGATCGCTCTAAAATCTGATCAAGCTCATTTTTTTACTCAATTTTTTGTGCTAATTGCAAATCCGGTGTCGGATTTTCCATTGGAGCGTTGGAAGATGCATTATGTGCACGTCTCTCCTCTAATGATATTTCGATAATTTCACAGGACGTTACAATATACTAATGGTATATCTCGATAATATGATATGATATCTCAATTACCAACTTAATTAAAAGAAATAAGAATTTGATATGTCTACATACTTGGGACAATGGGAGCCACTCAGTAACCCTGAAAGGTATAGATGACTAGTGGAAAAATAATTTATCTCATAGTTATTAGACTTGATATCTCTTTTTCTGAGAGTGTTGTAAGTTAGTTTATGACTTCCTCTTGTGATAGTCACTGGAATGCAGTTGTTCGTGTTTTGTAATATGTAAAGTCAACTTTTAGAAAGAGACTGTTTTTCAAAAATCAAGGCCATGAAAATATCATATGATATATATGGATGTCGATTGGGTAGGATCACCCTTTGATAAATGTTCTACATCAGGATACTATGTATTAGTCTGAGGTAATTTGGTGTCGCGAAAGAGAAAGAAACAGAGTGTGTGATTGCTGGATCTAGTGCAGAATCAAAATATTGAGCAATGACTGCAATAACTTGTGAGCTAATTTGAGTCAAACAATTATTGAGGGAGCTAAAATTTGACAAAATTGATCAGCTATAACTTGTGTGTAATAATCAACCAGCACTTCATGTCGCATCAAATCCAGTGTTCCATGAAAGGACTAAGTACATTGAGATTACTTTGTTAGAGAAAAGATACGCTTAGGAGATACTGTTACAAAAGTTTGTGGAGTTAATTAAATGTATTATCTTATAGATATCTTCGCCAAGTCACTCAATAGTCTCGTATTAATTATATCTGTAAAAAGCTAGTTACTTATGATTTGTATGCACCAGCTAAAGCGGGAGTATTAGAATTGGAATAGAAACAAATTAAACATTCCTACTTAGAATTGGAATAAGAATAATATGTAATATCCTACTTGATAAATAAAATAGTATAGTATTTATTGGTATGATCTCTATGTAATAATTTAATTAGATACACAATTCAATAATATTTTTCTTCTATATTTCTGATAGTGACATTTAATGGACAAAGTTTCTCATTAGTGCAGCAAGGTCCTCTAGGCCTCTTACGATTTGTTGAAGTGATTTTAACATATTTTTGCTTAAATGATAAGAAAGTCAATTTCTTTGGAATTCCTGTCTTCTTTGTTCGATTAGTAATATATAACTCATAAATCAACACTTTATGTAGAAAAGCTAACATCGATGCCCATTGAACGTATAAGTTTCATTGAGACCCCACTTGTAGGATTCTATTGAGTATGTTGTTGTTCTTGTTTTTTGTTTGCTGAACACCTTGTGTTGCAGATGTCTTTTGTCATTTTTTCGCAAGGAATCCTGAAAAATTATTTCATTTAATCTCATATAATTGATTATCATGGTATAGTTATTACACATCCATTTGCTTCTTAAAAATATAATTAATCGTATTTAATATATTCGTGGACGTTTTGTAGTGATTTTAGGTGAGATTTTCTGAAATTGTTGTAAGCCTTTATTATATGGCTCCTCAGGTGTGTTTTTAATATCTAACAGTTTATATGAAACTAATGTGCTTCACCATAAGTTTCTGTTTGTCACTTGCTCCCCATTATATTCCATCGGAGTGACATATCGAAGGTTGAAAAAATAAAAGCAATCTTATTACAAGTCAAGCGGCCTGTGAAATTTGGGGTGAAGGCTGCAAAAAAGAAAAAAGGAAATAATAAAGTAATGTTAACTTAGAGAACTAGTTAAAAATAAGGACGATATAACTGAATAAGATACTAAACAGTTGACAACAAATGGAAAGAAAACATTATTGACAACCTGTATGCTTTCAGCTTTTTCAAATTACTTTAATTGGGATCAGCTCAAATTCTTTGATATAAGCTTTAATTGGGAGTTCCCAATCAATGGACTTCTAATGTAACACAAATATGACTGAAGTTTCATGTATTTTGCTAATTAACTCTCTTTCTTGTACAACATCTTTAGCTTCAAAATGCTAAGAAGGCTCCAAATGTTCACTTAAGTAGTTCTAGATGATGAATAGGTAGGTTTAAGAGGAAAGCTCTAAGGGTTAGTTCATTAATCTGACGCCATGGGCGAATCTACCCTTACCCCTTTGTCCAAAAATTACATTATAATAAGTCAAATTTTTGATTTTATACCTATGTATACTAAATTTGACACTTCTTGATGCAAGGTGAAGAATGGTTGAGGGGTTGCAAAATTCCTCCTTTACTCCATATTTTAGAAAACTAAAGCCTTTTTTTTACTCTAATTTTCAAATAATTGACTTAAATTAAAATTTACTATTTGAAATTACATAACTACACAATATATTTTATCATATTTTTTAATAATTCCTACCATCCTAAAAAATTATAAAAATCTCTTATTTTTACTCTCTCAATTTATTCTAAATTATCTCTTAATTTTAAGTATTCTAATTAATATTGTCTACATAATCTTCCTATTTTTTAGTTGTCTAATCAATCTTTTCAGGATTAATTTTAATTTTTTAAATTTTTTATCATTATTTTTAAATTAAACAAAAAAGGGAAGAAATTGAAAAGTCTTCTATTCCTCCACCAAAACTGTGTCTTCCATTTTTCATCTACTTCTTCATAGCAGTCTCCATTTCGATTTCAACGACGAGTATCAATCTAAAATATAGGGAAATCCTTAATCAAGCATCAACTACCTAGATCAACTACCTAGATCAACCACCTAATTTTAGGTATCAAGTATCTACTAGAAAAAAAAAACATAAAACTTATGTCACGTATCAATTATCAGTAGTTTGATAAGTACAAGCGTTCCTTCTTAAAGTATCTAAAGCTTCTATTCCAACTATGTGTATCATTCTAAAAAATACGAAAATTCTTAATCAAGTATTAACTGCCCAACTTAATTTTAAGTATCAAGTATCTACTAGATCAAAAAAAATAAAACTTATGTCAGTACAAATTATATTATTGCATTTCAAGAAACAACATCTCTTGTCTGCATATTTTCAAAAAGCAAGTATGTCGCATCCAAACATTTACAATCAACATAAGAATGAATCAAAAAATTAAGAACAAAGATATCAAGATCCACCTGATTACCGTCTTTTAGAATGAATCATCCGTTCTCTACATATTCTCAAAAATCATGTCGGCGACCAAACCAGTTTGCTATCTTCAATTTTGCATATTCCA
Source organism: Solanum ossicruentum (assembly GCA_025774065.1). Taxonomy (NCBI): domain Eukaryota; kingdom Viridiplantae; phylum Streptophyta; class Magnoliopsida; order Solanales; family Solanaceae; genus Solanum; species Solanum ossicruentum. The sequence goes on along the minus strand of JAOTQR010141335.1, from coordinate 11,598 downwards.
TTGCATTATATAAAAAAAGCATCCAATGCCCATTTATGACTTGTAGCATTTGAATGCAAGAATTTCGGATGAACTCTTACGTGATCCATACCAACTGTTTGATCATATGCCCCAGAGACAAGAATCCCACCATTCTCTCTACTACCCCTCATAATCTCCAGCTTTTCAAAATTGCTTACAACTATTGCTAACTGGTTACCTTCAAAAATGAACAATAACGATGAGAAGTAACACAAAATATGCCATCAAAAGACTACTGATGCACACTTCAAAGATCTGGCTAATGGCAAATAGATTTTCAAGAGGTTTTTTGAATTTTTGAAATTGTTTCTGTTTTAATGGATAATTGGATCTAGTTTTTCAGTTCAGACCATTTTTAGCGTAACTGATTGATTTGTTTTTTTTTTTGACAAGTATCAAACGAGTTTTAAGGTATTAACATGCCTAATAAATATGACATTTTTAGTAATTTAGGAAATAGTCGGTATAAAAAGGAATTAACATTATAAAGTATGGGATTTGTAAAATTTATACATATTTTAATTAAAAAAAAAGATATACTTTTGCTTTTATCAGTTGCTGCTGCATCTATTGAAAAAGCTCTTTTAGCAATTAAGTTTATCAAAAGTATCTTATAAAATTGGATGAATGATTAGCTTTTGAGTGGTTGTTTGGTCCTTACGTAGAAAAAAAATGTATTTATTAATATTTCTAATGATGCTATTGTAAAAACATTTCAAGAAATGAAATTGCATATCGAGTATGGTTGTGATAATGTATTGATGTTTCGCTTCTTGATTTTTTTGGTGTGCTTAGTATTTTATATTTTGACACCTTGATATAAGAATCCTAGTTACGCCACTGTTTGACACATTTGAAACTGTATCTAACTTGCATGCTTTTGGAAGCATTAAAAGATGCCCCTCCACATGCAGGTGATTGCTGATTTCTCATCTAATGAAGAAGTTGAAGACATCAAAGAGATGTTTAGCAAGATAGATACTGATCATAATGGTATTGTTCAGTTGAGGAACCAAAAGTCAGGCTTCAAAAATTCAATTCATAGCTTTCAGAATTAGAAGTACAGATGCTTATTATTCAAGCAGTAAGCTAAGTATATATTCATATTTCATATTGAATGGGTCTCACTTTCCCCTTTTTGCTCTATGATTAATTTTGGACATTCAATTTAGATGTTCCTCTTCTGCTCTGTTGAAGTGATCATATCACATTTACTTGTTAGGACATTGTCCTTGACATGATTGCTTAAAATGATGTATGGTGAATACATTCATAATGAGTATGAGTCTAATAGATCTACTAAATCAAAAGACAAGTAATGAACCTTTATCTTTCTATACATCTGTTCTTCTGAAAATGTGTCACGGTCATGATAATGCTTGTTAGATCTCACTTACAAGCATGCAAGCCAACCCATACTCACACGGTACCTGTCCTGAATCACTAATCGTAACACATACTAGCCCCATAACAGAAAGCCAAGCAAAACTTGAAAGTCACCTATATAGATGTAGCTCGGGCAATGATAAATCATCGTAAGAAAAGAGCACCAGTTTAGAAACTTATGTTGTAGCTCAAGGGAACAATTGGGCGTTGGTAAATACGAATTTGAGAGAAAAATTTCTTCTATTACTCACAAGAATAGATTACAAAAAAACTCTCAAACTCACACTTTACTTCACTTTAATTTTGGTGTTTTTTTCGGTGGTAACAAATGAGAATTTGCACCTCTATTTATAGTCGATTTTAGAGTTCTTCTATAGGTGTGAACAAAAAGGCTTCATCTTCAAAAATGATGGCTGGATGGTGGATTGTGGTAGCTTGTTTAGTGGCTTTGTGGCTGCAAGATTTTGACCAAGATATGGTTCAAGATCTTCAAAGATATGGTGGCTGCACTTCTTCAATTCTCCCCCTCTATCCATATCCAGAACAAGCATCCTCGTTATATCTTTGCATAGCTCTTACTTCTCTTGAGTCACCACTTTCGTCAACATGTCAGCTGGATTCTCCTTCGTATGGATCTTCACTAGTCTCAACAGTTATCGATCTATCATCTCGCATCTCCAATGATACCGAATATCAATATGTTTTGTACGAGAATGGTACATGGAGTTCTTGCTCAAATCCAGAGCACTCTGACTATCACAATGTACCTTATATTCCTTTTGCTTGATTTCAAATTCTTGGATATAATGCTTTAACCACAATATCTCTTTTCTAGCTTCCGCAGCAGCAATGTATTCTGCTTCGATTGTGGATAAAGCAATACACTTTTGTAGTCTTGACAGTCATGAAATAACTCCCCTTGCAAAAGCGTAAATGAATCCTGAATTAGATTTCCTAATATCAAGATCTACGGCCATGTCTGCATCTGTATAGCCTTCCAAGATTGGGATCAACTCCCCGTAGCAAAGACATAATTTTATTGTATCCTTAAGGTACATGAGAATCCACTTTTACTGCCTCCCAATGCTCTTTCACGGGGTTGGAGAGAAAACGACTCACCCTTCCCACTGCGTGAGCAATATCTAGCCTCGTACACACCATCGCCTACATTAGACTTCTGACTGCTAAAGAATATGGTATTAACGACATCTCCCTAATCTCTTCCTTAGATGAGGGACACGATCTCTTGCTCAACTTGAAATAGTTGACTAATGGAATGCTAACTGGTTTGGCATTGTTCATGTTGACCGTGCAAACACTCATTCAATATACTTTTCCTGAGATAGCCATAACCTCCGGTTCTTCCTGTCTCAGGTAATCTGCATTCCCAATATTTGTTGAGTGGGTCCTAAGTCTTTCATGTCAAAAGACTTAGAGAGTTCCTTATTCAGCTGGTTGATCTTCATTGCGTCTTTCCCCACGATTAGAATATCATCTACATATAGTAGAAGAGCAACAAAATTTCTGTCAGAAAACTTATGAATGTAGACACATTCATCTGCTGAAGTTTTCTTGTACCCTTGACTCGCTATGCATGAGTCAAACTTCTTGTACCACTGCCTATGTGCCTGTTTCAGACCATATAAGCTTTTCTTTAGCTTGCATACGAGGTTATCTCCCGAAACATCAAAACATTCCGGCTGCTCCATGTAGATTTCTTCTTCTAAGTCTCCGTGAAGAAAACTGTCTTTACATCTATCTGTTCAAGCTCCAAGTTTATACTTGTGACCATTCCAAGTATAACTCTAATTGAAGTCATCTTGATTAGTGGTGAAAATATCTCGCCAAAGTCGATCCTCTTCTTCTGTTGGAATCCTTTAACTACAAGTCGATCTCATATGTCTGATTTTTCTGCAGAGATTCCATTTAATCCTGCATTGTGAGAAACCACTTTTCTTTGTCCTTATGAGATACTGTTTCATGGAAACTCTATAGTTCTCCATCTTCAGAAAGTAGAAGGTACTCGAATTTTGGATATCTTCTCGATAGAATCCGACCTCGTTTAGATCTATGAACTTCTGGAACAATCTGAGGAGATCTACCATCATCTTGGCCTTGTGATGGTCCAGGAACGTCTGCCAGATGGTGTTGTGGATTCCCCTTCTCAGCATCGTCACTTTCCTCATTATCTTCAACTTCTGGCATATCTTCTGGCACAACATCACCATTTCTCATGAATGGTTCTGTTGCTACTTCTGACATCTAATTTGCAACATTTGTATTCTGAGACACTGTGGGTTTTTCAATGTCATCAATTATCTGACTTTCATGGAAAAACACATCCCTACTTCTGATCACCTTTTTCTCCTTTGGATCCCATAACCTGTATCCAAATTCTTCATTTCTATAGCCAAGGAAAATGCATGGAGTGGTCCTTGCATCTACTATTTGCGTGAGCTCCTTGGATACATGTGCATATGCCAAACATCCAAATACTCTCAAGTGAGAGTATGATGGATCCTTTCCAAACCAAAATTTCTCCAGAACTTCAAAATTCAATGGTACTAATGGAGATCGGTTGATCATGTAATAGACGATTCTAACTGCTTCTCCCCAGAATGGCTTTGGTAGCTTAGCCATACTGAGCATGCTCCGAACATGTTCCATGATATTTCGGTTCATTCTTTCAGCTACATCGTTGTGTTGAGGGGTGCGTGGGACCGTCTTCTCGTGTCGGATGTCATATGATCTGCAATAGGCATTGAAGTACCTGGAAGAGTATTCACCTCAATTGTCGGATCGAAGACACTTCAACTTCTTTCCTGTATCACGTTCTACCATGACATGGAACAGTTTGAAGTAATCAAACACCTGGTCCTTCGTCCGCAGGAGATACACCCACACCTTTCGAGAAGCATCATCTATGAATGTTAGAAAGTATCGGTTACTGCCGAGTGATTCAACCTCCAAGGGACCACAAACATCAGAGTGTACCAGACTGAGTAACTCTAATTTTCTCGTTGAAGAGAAATTAAACGAAACTCTATGCTGCTTGCCAAACAGACAATGATTGCAGGGATCTAGTGCAACATCCTTGTCCACATTGATAAGCTCCTTCTTCATCAGGGTGGACAACCCTTCCTCACTCACGTGGCCGAGTCTTTGGTGCCATAAATTTTGAGAAGCCTCTTTTTCTGCTATATTAAGGCTGTCTATGAATATGTTCACATGAGTCTTGTATAACGTGCCATAAATATGTCCTCGAGCGACTGTCATAGCGCCTCTTGATAACTTCTATGTGCCTTTACTGAAATGACTATTATAGCCCTGTTTTTCAAGAGCTATACCTGAAAGAAGATTCAATTGAAGATCTGACACATGGCAGACATCCTTCAAAGCGATTGTACTCCCAGAACTTGTTTTTATTTGGAGATCACCAATTCCTACAATCCCAGGGGAATTGGAATTCCCCATCTTTACAGCTCCAAAGTCTCTAGCTTTATACTTTGTGAAGTATTCCTTATGTGGAGTAATGTGGTAGGACGCTGCAGTATCTACCACCCATTTCGTATCTTCTTTTGAGACATGAAGGTATGTCTCAGCATGAGTTGAACAATAAGCTACATCTCCAAGAATAGTAACTAATGTTTCTCCACTCTTGTTATTCGGCTGCGAACTGCTCTGGGCTTGATCCTCTTTCCATTTGTAGCAGTTCTTCTTCATATGTCCTTTAATTCCACAATGATGACACTTATATGTTGGTTTCCTGCCATCAGTGGATCTGCCTCTACTCTTGCTTCTACCTCTCCATTTGCCTTTGCTACTCTTTTGTTGCCTCCCCCGATTCTCTATGACAAGGGCAGGGGGCTTGATCTGTGCCCATGTTCTTTCTCCTTGCCTCTTCACTAAATAGAGCATCCTTGACCATTAATATGGTAAGTTTGCAATTCGGGGCTAAGTTGCTGAGTGATACGACCAGTGTTACCCAACTATCGGGAAGGGAACTGAGTAGTAGCAGCGCCTGAACTTCATCACGAAGTGGCATCTCTATAGATGACAACTGGTTGACGAAGCTCTGGAATTCACTGGTATGCTCGGCAACTGAAGTTCCATTTTTAAGGTTCATGTTGACTAAATGCCTCATCAACAGGGCTTTATTCCGAGCGGTCTTGACCTTGTACATGTCCTCCAACTTCTTCCAGAGGGCATATGCGTCTGTCTCTTAAGCAACATGGCGGAAGACACTATGATAAATTCATCAACGAACTTGACCTATAGTTTTTCGGTTTGATTTCTTCCATTCTTACTCCTTGGCGGGATCAAGATTTTCACCTTTCAATTCGATAGGATCGAATAAATCTTTACAGGTCAGGAGATCTTCCTTCCGAGGTCTCCACAATATGTAGTTGGTTGCAGTGAGCATAACCATGACTCCGAAAAATGATGTTGACTCTTCTGTGGTCATTATCACCTTGCAATAGCTTAATTCACCAAAATGAGGTTGGATCTTGAAAAATGGAGCTAATTGTTATGTCCGAAACGATCAAAAAGTTGGAATTGACACTTGGGCCAAAATTCCACTATTGGGGTAGAGCAACAATTTCGAAAAACTTTAGAGATCAATTTGTAATTTTAGAAAGATTAGGGGTCAAATTATAATTTCAGAAAGTTCAGGGGCCAATCTGACATTTCCTAAAGTTTGAGGCACCAAATTGAATTTTCAAAAAACTTGAGGGGTCAATTTATAATTTTCAAAACTATTGCAGATTTCGGCTATGAACAGTATTTTCGATCGTCTTCTCTGTCGTTCTTCGATGAATAGTGTTGTGAATGGTCCAAGACAAAGATATGATGGCTGGACTTCTTCTACTTAGGCTTAAGTAGTAATAATTTCTTAGTCAGAGTTGGCACATGTAAGTCTGATTTCAAAGGTTAGTCACATATTTGGTAAAACATTTTATTAGCTATTGCATAAGTAGTAAAAAAAACTTAAGCCAATAATAAGATCTGGAGCATAACTTGGGATAAACGACCATTGCACGATGAAATTTAGCAAGTTATCGAAAATTGGTGCCACCAACCGAAGCAAGAGTTGTGTCAATATATAATAGACATGATAGAAAATAAACATTTAAAACATTACACAATTTGTATAGTACGTCGTAGTTTTAATATTTTGAAGGGGACAATTACCTTTTCAACTGACATCTTCGTACATATGAAATGTTTCAATCAAATACTTTATGATGTCCCTGTATTTATTATTATTGGTTGCTGAACCTACATAATAATAGAGGTGTCAAATGAGTTGATTTAGCTGAAATTGAAAAGGTTAAAATAGGCTACATTAAATATCGGGTTGGGTCTTGACTCGCCCAAATGTACTTTGAGATCAAATGGACTAAAATTTGGATTGGGTTATGACTCACCCAATTTAACCTGCTTAATTTAAGACTAGCATTGAGCATAAAAAATAAATGATGCATTGGGCTGAAGTGAGAATCTTATTGGGCTCAGCTCAAAATTATTTTATAATGGGCTAAATTGTATTTGACTGAAAATTAGCCAATTCTAAATTATATTGAACCCAACCAATAAAATTATGAGCGGATTGCTTATGTTTGGTTTGTTTTGCTACCTCTACATAGTAACATAAACATATGTACAGATAGTATCTATAACATATTCATAGGTAGTGATATTTAGATTTTTATCTAATATGTTTTCTTAAATAGATTACTTGTACATCTATAAATAGCTTTTATTTTTTAAACAATAATATATAAGGAAAGTGATCATTGTTTCTATATTTTACATGGTATCACAGTTAGGTCTATTTCCGTTTGAACGTTTAATCCACATCTTGGTTAAGTTTGGGCGTGAAGGGATGTTACTTGTTAGAGTTCTACATTAATTGAAAAATTGACTGATGGTCTTCGTATATGGACTTGGATAATACTCATATCATGGGCTAGTTTTTGATATTTTGAAGTTGGCAAATTAAATTTGTTACCTTTGGTCTGCATGTAGCCAAGGGAACAATTATCATTCGTGTAGATGAAATATTTCATACCCGTATTAATTACTATATGATATTTCTGTATTTGTTTTAGTGTTCCTAACTAGAAGAGAGGAAACATGAGTACTTCCCTTAATTATAATTATATAGCTTATGATAGATTTTTGAGAATTTTATTTAGTTTTTTCCAGTGTAATAAAAAAAAACTAGTATTCTTAAAACAGAAATAGATACTTTAAATCTAAATAATCTTTTTAACCCGTTAGAAGCTAGAGTTTTTCACCTTTTTCGATTTATTTTAGCACTTTATTTGAAAATCAGCATCTGGCCACAAAAGTTCCAAATACAACTTGAAGTTGTGTTTGAATTCCAAATTTTTGAAACTTGAAGAACACTCAAAACCTTGCTTTTACTTTTTCACTTTTATAAATTTTTTTCTTTTACAAATTTATCGAAAAAATTGTCATTTCTTTAAAATAACACCATTAGAATTATATTTCATGTTTTTTAAAAAAATAAAAATACATTTCAATTCTAAATTTTTTTATTGCAAAAAGTATGATAAAATGCAATCCTAATTTTGACAAATTTCAAATAAACTTTTTTTTTTTGGTTTACGTGGCCAAACGCCCACTAGAACTTGCCATATAGTGCCATATACTGATCATTAGAGGCAAAAAGTATGGAGTACTCTTATCTCTCCAACAACGTTAGTGGTACTCAATTTGTTTTTCATACAAAATAGTAGAAATTAACTATTTAGGATAAATATTTGTATAAAATTATTGATATGAGACAGCCAGACAGTTGTGGAAAGATCAGGATGATTGCTATAACTTTCTTTTTTGGCACAGTAACAAAGTCTAACAAGTATCCAACATGAAAAGTTGCTACTACACCTTAAAACAATGATATAAGTAGTAAATGTGTCTTTTAGTTTGTCTTTAATTGAAATTTATCTTCTCTAATTTTGAATGTGCATGAGCTGATAATGGCGGAGCCACATATATTTGAAAGGAGTCTACTGACATCTCTTCGTTAGAAAGTTACACTATGTAGCTAGATGTATATATGTGTGTGTATGTATATATAAAACGTATTGACACCCCTTGGCATTTATGTAATCTTATTTCTTTCTATTTTAACACTTTTAGTCAAAACTCTGGCTCTATCACTACAAATTAAAACTTAAATAATACAAAGTTAAACATTTACGCACACAAATTATCCTACATGATATATATAAATTATATCAATTCAAATACATCGCATGGGATTTGTAACGTACGACGGGATTACTTGTGCATTTGGCCGGTGTCATATGGTGTCTACAACAAGTTAATCACAACTATGACTTGGAGTCGACTACCTTGTGGTCGACATGCATGTTGAATAGTGGTGAGACCTCCAATCTCAAAATCAATCATGTTGTAGTGGACATCATGAGGGCCACTACTAGTATGAATTGCACTATCAATCGTTATCGTGAAGTTAATCAAGTTGGTTATATGTTGGCAAAACAAGCTACTAGCTCTAATAAATCTCGACTGTTAAATGAGTGGATTAGATTGAAATTGGAGATATCAAAATGAATTAAAATACAAATTGAGTTTGTTCAATTTACTTTGAAAGTTTGAGTTCAAATAGGTTAAAAATAGAGTTGGATCATGATCGGTCAAATTTGACTCGTTTGTATATCAGCAATTTAATACACTTTCTAATGCACATACACCATTATTCTACCAATAAATTTTATGCATGCCAGATCTATATATATTGTTTTATTATCAAAAGTTAAACACTATATATAATAACTATCAACTATACGAATATCAGATCAGATCTGCTCCAGTTAAGTTCACCACTTTATGCCAACAAATACTCCAACTCTATTACAGTTTAACACAAACTTTTAATGCAAATACCATGGATAATCACAAATTATTCCACAGTAATACCAACAAAATAAAAAAGTGTACAATATGTTTTATGCCAAAGTCACTTTACATTTTATACCATCTTATTAATTTTAAAAAACACACAATATATATTAATGCATAATTACACAGCCTTATACATGTCACCAATTTGTGAACACTTTTGTGACAAACAAAATTATCCAACTATATAACAACTTAATACACATTTTTAATACACATTTATAAATTCTCATAAATTATTTCATAGAAATATCAAATACCACACAATATCAGAAAGTATATTTTATGCCAAAGTCAGTTTCTATTTTATGCCACTTAATTATCAAAAAATAATAAAAAGACCAAATAGATGCCACCTACTTGTAACACTCTTATACCAAAAAGAATTATTCAGTTATAAAGCAATTTAATACACATTTTTAACAGACACAATATTGATCCACGCAAATTTATACCATATTCATATTACATGTATATATACTATATCCACTAGACATTTACCTGTAATTATACAACTTTAATTTCAAACTCCTTCATATACCTAGTCCATTGCAATTTAATATAAAAAAAAACTAGCACAAATTTATATATTTATATATACGAAACATTTCATATGTAAAAGGCATTCCAATGATAGATATCTTCATATTCGATAAACATCAAATCAACCAGTACTAGATAATAACATTTTTATCGTTTGGTTGAAAAATACACAATAAATACAAAAATGTGAATTAAAAAATAATTATTGCAAATAATTATTCCAATGATAGATATCTTCATATTTGATAAACATCAAATCAACCAGCACTGGATAATAATATTTTTATCCTTTGGCTGAAAAATACACAATAAATATAAAAATGTGAATTATTGCAAATAATTATATCAAAAAAAAAATTAAAAATTGACTAATTGATGCAATCTTATTAACCACTGTATTGTATTAGTGCGTATATAAACCCGTCATTTTTCATTATAATTCGAACGAATTTTTTGTTTTCCAAGTGTAAAAAAAATATACCCCAACAAAAAAAATTGTAAAAGGAAAGTAGACAAAATTACTCACATATTTGTAGGAAGATAAATAGCCAAAAAATAATTCAACTAATTTGAGGGATTTAAGGAAGACAAATATTTCCAGTTATCTTCTTAAATTTGTGCCAATCAGAAACGTTAATTACAGATTCAAATTGATATTTTATTTTTTTTATTTTTCTTTTTTTCCAACATTAAAATAGAAAACTATTATACATTATTATTTTTTTACTGGTAAAACTTGAAAGAAAAATAATCTTGTTATCTTATAAATGTCAATTATAAAATTTTCTCTTCAAATTATCTTTGATTCTAAGCCCAATCTAAAAAATTCTAAACCGATTAAGCTAATTATCTATATTTAGGGTCATTTTTGAAACTGTATTATGATGGAAGGATTTACCAAAACTAGATATTACTCCCTACAAGTCAGATAAAATGCATTTACCTATCATTAATTAGGTTTAGATATGAAATAATATTTTTGTAAATTAAAATCTCTGTGATCTCGGTCTGTGAGGCATGTTATGGTAGACTAGCACCATCTTTAATTTTGCCGATGGAAAGGAAGCTAGTATATTTATTACTATTTATTTTTTTAAAAAAAATAGTTGATTGTCTAAATTGGGAATCTTAGTAGCTCAGTTGGTTGACTATCTGAACTCCCACCCTGGGTTGAAGCCAAAGGAATAATTGAGTGTTGGTAAATACGAATTTGAGAGAAAATTTTTTTCTATTACTCACAAGAATAGATTACAAAACAACTCTCAACCTCACACATTACGCTTTTGTCTTGGTGTTCTTGGTGATGTTTAATGAAGGAGTTCAGCAACTCCTTTTATAGGGGAAATTATATCCTTATAGATGTTATTGGTGACATCACAAGGGGTATAATATTCAACAACAGCAGCAACCATTTTTGACAGCAGCCATGGTTGACAGCAGCCATTGTTGACAGCAGTCATGGTTGACAGCAACATTCTATGGGCTGGACTTCTTCAATTCTCCCCCTCTAGCCATATCCGGAACAAGCATCCTGACTATATCTTTGCATAGCTCTAACTTCTCTCAACTCACCACTTTCGTTAACATATAAGCTGGATTCTCCTTCGTATGAATCTTCACTAGTCTCAACAATTGTCGATCCATCACCTCGCGTATCCAATGATACCGAATATCAATATGTTTTGTACG
>JAOTQR010141316.1:0-20548 GCA_025774065.1 Solanum ossicruentum | reverse complement strand
ACACACACACACACACACACACACACATATATATATATATATTTATATATTTATATATATATATATATATAATCCTTTCATCATTATGAAGCCACATGTCTTATAGGTCATGCAATAAATCATCAATAACTGAAGAATTCTTAGCAAGACACTTTATCAAGCACTTGGCAGGTGTGTAATGCTAGTTTCAAATCATGCAATTCAAGGGTGAAATAGCATAAGAAATCTCAATGTAAATCAACCCACCAACACATGGTAACAGCCTCATGTAAGACACATTGAAACCCATCATCAAGTCGCATAACAGATCATAGTTTTATAGATCAAAATATGCATAGTCAATCAATATTTCATAAAACCCCTACATAGTTTATAATCATAATTCCTAATAATAGATACCTATAGATAATCCAAATGGAAAACATACAATTTTTATAAAAAGGAAGGTTGGGCACTATTGGTGAAAGGACCAAATGGTTAAAACCCACATAGTCAGAACTTGAATTTCTTAAAACTGGGTTGAGAAAGACTTGAAGCTTGGAAGGAGGGGTATTGAAATCCAAAACTTGCTCTTGAGTTCCTTTGAATTCCTATTGGGGTTTTGGTGAAGGCTCTAGAGAGAGTTTGAGAGTGTATTCAAGTTGAGAGGAATGAATTTTATCCTTTTGAATAGGGTTTAGGTCTTTTGGAAAGGTTAAGATAACATTGGAAGTCTCGAAAAGACATTAGGATAGATTAAATTTATGAAAATGCCATTAGTGAAACGAAGGGAAAAATTGACAAAAGGTCTCTTCATTGACTGATTCACGGGCTGTGTGAAGCCACATGGTCCATTTACTGGTCCATCAAACCATACTAAGAAAATTTCGTGAAAGTTATGAGACGAAAATTTTATACTTAGAAAAATTTTCGCTCCGGAAGCCTCACGGCCCGTGCCATACCACACGGTCCGTGTGGCTGGTTGTGGCACATGACTTGGCCAAAGTGTGGTTGTTTCAGGCCCATGGCCAGTTTCATGGGGCGTGAGGTGCCACACAGCCCGTTCACTGGCCCGTGTGGCAACACTGCATGGAGGGGCTCTACGAAAATGGCATAACTCCTTCATCTGAACTCTGAATGAGGTGAAACAAACTGCGTTGGAAAGCTAACTCAAAGATATTTCATTTGGTATGTCATAGGTCATCCAGTTCTTTGTGTGCTAAAAGTTGTGACCATGAAAAGTTCACCCTTGCACAAACCAACACCCAGAACTCAATTTAAAGGGAATTCTTGAACTCATCCAAGTACTAGAAGTCTCTCATGATCCTAATACACTTCCCAACCGTTCAAATGATGTTTCAAATATAGGCACATATGCATATAGAGTTATGGGGTGTCATAGTATCTTCCTTTTTGAAACATTTTTCCTCAAATGTGGAAGAACAAGGCTTGAAAGACTTGACTTAGAACATCAAACTCCCAACCATAAGATTCAATGCATAGTTTACTAGTTGAAAGTCCTAAAGTAGTAAAGACTCTTGCCAAAATGTGTTCAAACCATTCAAAACATCATAAATATCATTAATTCACATGTAAGCATGTCATGCCATAAGACTCAAGAAATGAAACGATTAGGACTGCTTGCAAAAAGAAAGAACCTAGTGCCTTAGGCTTAAGTAGATTGGAAAAATAAAAATAGGGATGTCTCTTCATTATGTTCGCCTTGGCCTTCCAAGTGGCACCTCAACTTGATACTTCGTCCAAAGGGCTTTGACGGATGCTAATGCTTTATTCCTCAGCCCCTTTACTTGTCTACCCAATATCTTAACCGGGACCTTCTCATAGGTCCAATTATCCTCCATCACACCCACCACCTCTAATGACACAATAATATATGGGTCACCAATATATCTCCTCAACACCCTATAAGGACCCTCAAACCATGGGCTTAATTTCTCTTTCCTGCCAAACTAGACCACACCCATCATAGGTGGGACTTCAAGTAAACTCGTTCGTCAACAATAAGCACACATAGCTTACCTTGGTTCCTATAGACACCATCTCCCCCTTGGGAGAAATCCTCCACTCCCAACTTCACCAAACTTTACTTCTAACCAAGTCAACCAGAGCACTTCTCCAACCACCATTTTGTCACCCCAAAGTTTCCACTATCCATAATTAGCAAGCAACCTCATATTCCTCAAAATTCGTAACATCACCCTCAATGATTTACATGCTCTTTCACACTTCCGGAAATGAATCAACATATCACTACTAAAGACCACAACCAACTTGTCAAGGTAAGGTTTAAAGACCCTATTCATGAGACCTACAGACATAGTCGGTCCACTAGCCAAACCAAAAGACACTACCCCAAATTAAAAATATCAAAATAGACATCAAGAACTCATTGACCATCAGAATCGAATCAATAGGAAGGACCTTAGGCTCAACATTCCTACCCTTACAAGATGATAAATGCAACCCCTTAGAGATCAATTGGACCTTAAGACAAAAAATAAACCTATCCCTTCACCACCACTCTATAATCCCTGACTAAAGGACAGGTTCATTAGGGAATTGTAACCTAACTCAAAGGGTTCTACAATCAATGGAGACATAATATGCATGTAACCAAGCCATTCTAAGAATGACATCAACATCCACCATATCTAGTTCAATAAAAGCACAAGGCAAGACCTAATGCAATATGACCACAGGACAATTTCTATAGACTCTTCTAGCAACAATAGACTCACCAATGGGGGTAGACACCAAAAAAAGTTCACAAAGCAATTTGGGACACACATGAAGTCCACTAGCAACAAAAAGGAATGACGAAAGAAATAGTGGCACCCGGACCCTCAATGCATACACATCAAAATTAAAGGAAAATTTAACATACCAGTAACCATATCGGGCACCTCATCCCCTCATTGTCTCCCTTGAAGAGCATAGAACCGATTATGTTATGGAGAACCCCCTTGACCACCTTGAGCCTCTCGACCAACATGACCACCTTATTCTTGGAGTCGACCACCATTACACCATTTTTGAGCATTTGTACTATCAACTAACTTGTGACCCACTTTACTACAACCATAAAAAACATTGGTCTTCCTCGAGCATGGGCCACCATGGTACCTCCCACACCTTTGACACTTGGGATGAGTTATCCCATTATTGCCATCTTCTCATTTTAAGTTAGACATCCATCAATAGCCATCCTCTTATTGGAGCATTGTTGGATTCTTGATCTTGGGAGCTACCACTAAATCGAGCCCACTTGAACCCCGCACTTCTCCTCTTTCTAAGCTTTTCCCCCCTCAACTTTATCGGCATAAGTCATTAGCCGAGACAAATCCATATCACTTCCAAGTATCGCAGTACGACACTCCTCATTAACCAAGTCGGACACCTCCGACACAAACTTGTTCATTCTTGACCTCGGATCGACAATCAATTGAGGAGTATACTTGGAGAGTTGGTTTAACTTGAGGGCATATTCACTCACACTCATGGGTCCTTGTTTAAGATTCTTAAACTCCATCATTTTAGCCTCCCATAGCTTGATAAGAAAGAATTGATTGAGGAATGCGGCTTTGAACTCCTCCCAAGGGATAGCATTATCATTTCCCCCTTTCTATCTTCCATTGATTAAACCAAACTTGAGTCAGCCCTTTAAGTTGGTAGGCATCCAACTTTGCCTTTTCCTCTGAAGTCACCCCTATGATAGTCAACACCTTGTACACCTCATCAACGAACTCTTGCGAATCCTCATCCACCTTAGGCCCAAGGAACTCCAGTGCATTCATTCTAGTGAAGTCTCTTACCCTTGAGGCCGGAGTGAGAGCATGTGGCTTGGGCCCCTTGGTTGATTTGATTGTTCATGGCATGGGCCAACATGCGTAACCTCTCCATCTTTAGAAGCTTGAGGAGCGAGATAAGACGGTTATGACACAGGTGCGTGGCCCCTCCTTGGTCTTTCTCTTTGTAGCAGCATGATCAACAACTAGAAGAGCAAACAACATTCATTAGGGGAAAAAGCCTTACCTTACAACTAAGCCATGATATAGACCATGAAGAATTGAACCATTTCCTAAAACATCTCATAGCCTCCCATTCATAGTTGTGACGTGCTTTACAACTATGAATAAGACTCTAATCAATGTGATGTGTTGGATTCTGAGGACCATTAGTAATTGAGTGCTCTGATACCAAGTTTTACATGACCCAAACTAGGGCCTAGACGTGACACGACGAATGGGAAACCCAAAGGACCCCAAACAAGCCTCTAAGCATATCATACACATATCCTTAGTCGCGGAAGCAGGATTCAATGAAATAGATATAAATAAGGGGATTCAGGACTAAGGGAAAGAGTTTAGTACTTATATAACATAGAAGAGTCAAAGCTCAAAGAATAATTACACCATTTGTCCAACAACACCTCTAAACATGGAACTGCGCGGGGGCCATGACACTTTCTAGGCTCACCCTCATAGTCATAAGCATTCAACAAAAGAAAAGAGTCATTATATAGCATGAAATCAATAGATATTGTCGTCGGAGTTAAGGACTCACCAAAGCTTACTTTAAGAGATAGTACTTGCCATGTGTAGGAGGAGGATGATTAAACGGAGCTTTGATTCCTATATGGTAACATCATGTGGGCATAGAGTATGCATTGGTACATTTGAATGTACTAAGTATGTAGGATGCAATGCAACAAATGATAGGCAATATAGTCAAAATGCAGGGATAAGAGTAATAACAACATGACATGCATGATCAATACTTGAAGTAAAACATGCTTATATAAAACATACTAGATGTATAGTAAAAGACCGTCATCATAGACCAAGCAAACTATTACTCAAACTCCAAGCCATACCATCCCCTTGGAAGGTGATTGAGGTATATACTCCTCAATTTGTAGTACGGGCATACAATATCTCGATAAGGTGATTGAAGCTTTCCACCCCCTCAACAAGGAGATTGAGGCTTGACACTACCTCAATAAGGCCAACGAAGCTTGGCACCCCCTTGTCAAGGTGATTGACCGATGGCACCCTCTCAACAAGGTGATTGATGCATGGCACCCCCTCAACAAGTTGATCAAAACAATTTGCAACATCATAGATACCTTTCACGAAATCCACTCATATATATATTCCGGTCATCATCATAAAGTCACTTGACTCAT
This sequence comes from Solanum ossicruentum, assembly GCA_025774065.1. Taxonomy (NCBI): domain Eukaryota; kingdom Viridiplantae; phylum Streptophyta; class Magnoliopsida; order Solanales; family Solanaceae; genus Solanum; species Solanum ossicruentum. The sequence continues at coordinate 15,363 of JAOTQR010141316.1, read as the reverse complement.
AAGTCATGCAATAGATCATCAATAACTCAAGAATCCTTAGCAAGACATTTTATCTAGCACTTGGTGGGTGTGTAATGCTAGTTTCGAATCATGTAATTCAAGGGTGAAATTGTATAAGAAATCTTAATGTAAATAAACCCACAAACACATGGTAAGACACTCATATAAGATACATTAAAATCCATCATCAAGTCTCACAATAGATCATAGTTTTATAGCTCAAAATATGCATAGTCAATTGACATTTCATAAAATTCCAACATAGTTTATAATCATAATTCATAATAAAAGACACCCATAGATAATCCAATTTGAAAACATGCAATTCTTATAAATCAGAAGGTTGGGAACCATGGGAGAAAGACCCATTGGTTAAAACACACATACCTAAGACCTTGAATTTCTTGAAATTGGGTTGAGAAAGACTTCATGCTATGAAGGGGGGTCTTGCAATCAAAAACTTGCTCTTGAGTTCCCTTGAATTCCTATTGGTGTTTTGGTGAAGGCTCTTGGAAGAGTTTAAGAGTTGAGAGGAATGAATTTGATCCTTTTGAATAGGGTTTAGGTTTTTTGGGAAGGTTAAGATAGCATTGGAAGTCCCAAAAAGACATTAGGATAGATTAAGTTACAAAATGCCCTTAGTGAAATGGAGGCAAAAATTGAAAAAAGGTCACCTCATTGACTAATTCATGGGACCTATGAAGCCACATGGTCCGTTTACTGGTCCATCAAACCATACTTAGAAATTTTCACAAAAGTTACGAAATGGTAATTTTATACTTAGAAATGTTTTGCTCCGGAAGCCTCAAGGAAGACCTCACGGCCCATGCCACACCACACGGTCCGTGTGGCTCTTTGTGGCCCATGACTTGTCTAATATGTGTCCATTGTAGGCCCCAGGCCAGTCTCACAGGTCGTGAGATGCCACACAGCCTATTTACTGGCCTATGTGGAAACATTGCATGAAGGAGCTTTATGAAAATGGGCATAACTCCTTCATCTGAACTTGGAATGAAGTGAAACCAAGTGTTTGGAACAAAAACTCAAAGATCTTTCATTTGGTATGTCATGGGTCACCCAGTTCTTTGTGTGCTAAAAGATATGGCCATTAAAAGTTGACCCTTGCAAAAACCAACACCCAGAACTCAAATTAAAGTAATGTATTGAACTCATCCAAGTACTATAAGTATCTCATGATCCTAATACACTTCCAAACCATATGAATGAGGATGAAAACATAGGCACATATGTGTATGGAGTTATGGGGTGTCACATTAAGTACATCAATTTTTCAAACAACACCTCTAACATAGATTGGAGCGGGGCCAAGACAGGGCTCATCCTCATAGTATAAAATGCTTAACATAAAGAGATATTAAAAGTAAGAGTATCATAGCTAGTGTCTCTGGGATTGAGGACTCACCAAAGCTTATCTTCCAAAATGCCAAAACTAGCCACGTGGAGAATGACCGAGAGGTGCTCCGGTTCATACATGGTAATATCATGTAGGCACAGAGCATGTGTTAGTACGTTTAAATGTACTAAATATATATGATGCAATACAACAAGACATAGGCAACATAGTCAAAATGCATAATCATAAACAATGAATAAGTATAATATCAATATGGCATGCATGATCAATGATTAAGGTAAAACATGCTTGTAAATCATATAACTAGCAAATGTAGATTGCATGTGCAGAAAGAGACCATAATCATAGACCAAGCAAGATATTACTTGGAATTCAAGGCATGTTACCCCCTTGGAAAGTGATTGACGTATCTATCCCTCAACATGGTAGTACGAACATGTCACCCTCCGACAAGGTGGTCAAGGTATCTACTCCTCAACATGGTAGTATGGGCATTTCACCTCCGGACAAGGTGATTGAGGTATATACGCCTCAACAAGGTAGTAGGAGATGTCAATCCCTGACAAGGTGATTAATGTACATACCCCTCAATAAGGTAGTACAGGCATGCTACCTCCCGACAAGGTGATTGAGGCATCTCACCCCCTCAATAAGGTGATTGGGCATGTCACCCCCCAACAAGGTGTGGTCAACTTGCAACACCATAGATACTTTTCATGAGTTCAATGCATACATACAATCACTTAATCATCATTAAGTCGCATGACTCTTAAATCATGTAATAAATCATCAGCAACTTAAGAGTCCTTATCAAGACATTTTATCAAACCCTTGGCAGGTTTGTTGTTCTAGTTCAAAATCATGCAATTCAAAAGTGAAGTACTATGAGAAAACTCAATGTAAATCAACCCACCAACACATAGTAAAACCCTCATGTAAGACACCTTGGAATCCATCAAGTCTTATATTAGATCATAGATTCATACCTCAAAACATGCATAAAAAATTAACATTTTATGAAACTCCAACATAGTTTATACTCAAATTCATAATAAGAGATACGCATAGATAATCCAATATGAAAATATGCAATTTTCATAAAAAGGAAGGTTGGGCACTATGGGTGGAATTACCCAATGGTTGAAACCCACATACCTCAAACCTGGGTCTTCTTGATGTATTCTGGAAAGAGACTTGAAGATTGAATAGAGTTCTTAAGATCCAGAATTAAGCTTGGGACACTTGAAATTAATAAAATATTTGGGTAAGTGTTAGAGAGGGTTATGAGAGAGTCTTGAGTGATATAGATTTGAAAATGGCTAAGTATAGGTGTATTTATGCATAAGTGGGCATGGGGCCAAGATCCCAAGGCCTTTGAGCCGAAAAAAATTTCAGGGAAAATTAACACTGATCCGTGCCCCTGGAGCATCGTGGCTGGGCGTGGATCGCCACTGGAAATCAAATTTTTTGAAAAATTATTTTTCGCTATGGTTCCTCTAAATTTGGGATTATACCCATTTTCCACTCAATTTTGCTCCCTAATCACGAATATGAAGTATATTTTTTGATATCACACATAGATTTAGAGATATATGGAAATTACGATTATGGGTATTTTTTGAGGCACATTTGTGGGTCTTTTTGTGGCATTTCAGCACCAAAGGCCTGGTGGATCAATACAGAGGATGCCCATCACAAGTGGAAATGGGAGTGAGTGATATGAATTTTTTTACAGGTTTTCCCACAACCTTGGGCAAGTTTGATTCAGTTTGGGTGGTTGTTGATTGTTTGACCAATTCAGCTCACTTTCTGCCAATGAAGACCAGCTAAAGTACAGAGTAGTTAGTTGGGTTTTATATTTAGGATATTTTTAGACTGCATGGAATGCCAGTTCTATAGTATCAAACAAAAGATTTGTGTTCACCTCCCATTTATGGAAGGCTCTATAGTGCGATTTAGGTACCTGGTTGGATTTGAGTTTGTCTCTTCACCCTCAGACTGATGGTCAGTCTGACTACACCATTCAAGTGTTAGAGGACATGTTTCGAGCCTATGTGATAGATTTTAGGGCCTGATGGGACCAGCACATATCGTTCACAAAGTTCACATGTAATAATAATTATCACTCTAGTATTCAGATAGCACCGTTTGAGGCTTTGTATGGCCAAAGGTGTAGAAGGGTAACCAGATGATTCGATTCAAGATCAATTGAGGTGTTGGTGTTGATTTACTCAGGGATGCCATGGATTAAGTGTGGCTGATTCAAGGTAGATTGATGACAGCTCATAGTCGTAAGAAGAGTTAGGTTAACAAGAGAACTAGGCCTCTTGAGCTCTCTGTTGGGGACAATGTTTGGATAAAAGTTTCACCTATTAATAGTATGATGAGATTCGGTAAAAAAGGCAAGCTCAATCCTAGATTCATTGGCCCATTTGAGTTTTCAGGAGAGTTGGTAAGGTAGCCTATGAGTTAGCCTTGCCACTAATATTATCATTGGTTCATCTTGTATTCCATATTTCCATACTTTATTAGTACATTCTAGATGAGTCTCATGTGATCTCTTATGATTCAGTTGAGTTGGTTCTAGATTAATCATTTAAGGAGGAGCTGGTAGCTATATTGGACAAATAGATTTGGAGGTTGAAGTCCAAGGATATACCTTTAGTGAAGGTTTATTGGTGACACTATTCTATTGAGTAGGCTACTTAGGAGTAGGAGTCAGATATGCCTACCAGATATCTCAGCCTTTTTAAGCTTCAGGTACTTCCTTTTCCTTTATGTTCGAGGACAAACATTATTTTTAGTGGTGAATGATGTAATCACCTTGTTGATCATTTTTGAGCTTATCTATGAAAATTACTATTTTGCCTTTGTAAGTTACTTTGGAACTATTTTGAACTATCTGTATTATTGGACTGAAATCCTGACTTTTAAAAGTTTAAAATATGGTTTTAGCATTTTTGCAAATTTAAGTTGTTGAAAAAGTGAGATTTTGTACCATTCTAAGTTTCGGGTGTCAGATCGAAAATCCATCAATTCATTAGCTCACAAATGTTGAAGCTAGTCTAGTAGAAGTTACATAATTGAATTCGGAGTTAAAATGAAGTTTTTAAACCCAAAGTTGCATTTTTAGTTATTTTCGGAGCCAAAGTTTGACTTTGGTCATCATTCAAATAGTTCCACTAGTTTCGAATGGTGAAACTAATGCTAAAAATGATCTCTTCATAATTTTTGGAGTTGCCAAGGGCAGTTTTGGTAGTTTGAGTTTTAAACTGGTTTATTGAGTTGCATTGATAATTGTATTTAGGAGACCTCGAAATTAAATTGAGATAATTCCATTGAGTCTAGATTATCATTTTTTGTGTGGGTAGGTTTCTGGTTTGTGAAATTTGGATTCTAATGAATCCTAAAGCTTTGCTCTGAGTTTTTGATTTAAGCTGTGTTTTACTGATATATCTAGTTTCTAGTGTAGTCAATTTTCTTCTCCATGTTCGTAGAGGTCTGATTAGCATTAAAGATCTGCATTCACGAGATTCAATCCACATTCATGTGCAGCGAATAATCCTTCTCTGCATTCGCAGGCCCCTACACACATATTTGTGTAACTCTGTGGACTTAACCCTCGATGTTGGCGGACTCACTCCTTCCTTTGCAGGGTACCTTGATGCCTGAGTCAGTTTTTAATTCGAGCACCACTATTTTCACTCCATTTTCAAATATTTCAAGCTTTTGGGGAAATGTTTGATGATGGTTTTTGTGGACTTCTTTTGGGTAAGTGTATCTAACATCATCTTTGTCACGGCTCAACCCTAGGGCCTAGACGTCACCGGCGAATGGTGAACCCGAAGGAATCCCAGAAAAGCCTCTTAGTATATCGATCACACATCCTTGGCTGCGGAAATAAGTAATTAACATAAACGATTTGAAATTAGGGGCAAGGGGCTAAGGGAAAGCTTGCATATCAACAACATCAAGAGACCAAAAGAGTCAAGGCTCGTAAGATAGATACATAGCATGTCCAATAACGTAGATACATAGCATGTCCAATAACACATCTACTACATAGATAAGAGCGGGGGCCGACACAAAGCAACCGAGCTCACCTTTATAGTCAAAATAGAACATATAGAAGAGTGTCTCAATACATAATAAGAGAAATATAGACTAAGGTCCCTGAAGTAGAGGACTCACCAACTAGCTTGAGTAGCACCGAACTAGCGACGTGGAGAAGGAGGGTGATCAACTTGGGCTTCGGTTCCTACATGGTGATATCATGTAGGCAATAGTGTGTGTTAGTAAATTTGAATGTACTAAGTATGTAGGATGCAATGCAACAATAGATAGGCATCATAATCGAAAGGCATAATGTTAAGCAATAAGCATAATATAACAGTATGGCATGTATGATCAACGCTTAAGTAACTCATGCTCATATAGGATATCATTTGTGAAGAATTTACCAAGCTAGAAACCCAACCTTGGTTGGTTAATGATGGTCGCAGCCCATCATCCTAGGTGGTGTGGCACAAACCCCTCATATGGTAGATGATGGTCACACCCCATCATCCTTGGTGGTGTGGTACAAACCCCTAACATGGTTGATGAGTACAAACCCTCACCTCTGTTGATGAGTACAAACCCCCACCTCGGTTTATTAGTACAAACCCCTACCTCGTTTGATGAGTACAAACCCCTACATTGGTTGATGAGTATAAACCCCCACCTTGGTTAACGAGTACAAACCCCCACCTCGGTTGATGAGTATAAATCCCTACATCGATTAATGAGTACAACCCCTACCTCGGTTGATGAGTACAACCCCCCACCTCGGTTGAATATGGTTTAATGCAACAATTTACATAAGATTCATCATGTACATAAGCTCATTTCATCAACATATAGTCAATCATATCATATCTCATGCTTTGGACCTTCATTTCCACAAGAAATCCAAGTCGGACACTTTATCAAACACTTGGGGGGTGTAATGAGGGTAAAAGATCATGCAATTTAGAGATAAAATCATGCAAGAAATAGAGACCAAAAATCAAAAATCTTCTAAGTGGAGGTCAACCCTATGAAGCCACCCTACGAGTCATAGGTCTCACTATGACTAATATAGGTGCACTCATAGCAGGAAACAAAGAGCCCAAACTTTGGATCAACAACTGAAAGCCTAGACTACGAGAGGAGCATAGTAGTTTTAGCCCAAGCTATGAATTGTACCAGTGGATCATAATAGTTGAGTCCAAGATGTCGAGAACTTGATACGAGACACCTGTTATAACTCGTAAGTCACCCTATGAGTCATACTTGTGAGGCGTACCAGCTTCCAGCTATCTTTTCTGTGTAATTTTTAGGGTTTAATTTGTATGTATTATAAATACTTTAAGTTAGGTTTTATTTTGGAGAAGAGAGACAGAGCTGAGATTGGGTAGACATTGAAGGAGCCTTTGAATATTCTCTCAAGAATATTTTAGGGTTTTAGCTTAATTTATCATTTCCTCTTGGAAAACATAATTTTGGGGATTGCAAATCTTATTTTATACAAATTTTTAATCTATCAAGCTTTTGGTTTGCAATTGGTGGTGTCTTCAATCTTTATTGCTTTGGGTAGGATTCTCAATCATGTATTTACTTTTTGTTGGTTTCGCCTTAGCCATGAGTAGCTAAGCACCCACAACTTGGGGTTGTGGGAACTAGGGATAGTTTACGTGAGATGACCTAGGTTTGTGCATTTCTATGATTGGGGTTTTACATGTATTGTCTATTTCCCTTCATTATGATTGTTGTTTTATGGTGTCCAGCACCAAACCCCACCTACTATCATGATCCCAACCAAGGTAGTGAAAAATAGGAAACTGAAAGTAGATGACAGGATTCAATTAATGTGTTCTCGTCTAATCAACCAAACCTAACCAAGGGGAGGTTTATTGGGATAATAGGTAACGGTTAGTTGGCACTGCCATTGTAGCTGACCAAGTGCCATGGTGAAATTCGACCTTCACCTTCACAAGAGGGCTAGAAGAACGTAAGTTATCGTCCTGTATATGAATCTCTAATTGTAGTTATGTTTCTAGGTTAATCGAGTCAACGAACCATGGGCAACACAATTCCCAAGTTGTCCCTAAAATTGAGTGTTTTCCCACATTGTAACATAGTGTTTGTTTTACTTTTTTCTTGAATCATGAACCCCTCCCCCCCCACCCAATTTAGAGATTTAAATTATATGTACTTGAAATGATTGATAGTGAATTCTCATAGTCAAGCCATGTATTCCCTATGGTTTCGACCCTAGGCTATGTTTGGTTAACTGCTGACAACGACCAATTTCTTATTGGAGCGTGAACATCATCAACAAGTACCCTCTACCAAGGATTGATGACCTTTTTTATCACTATAAGGGACTAGTCACTTCTCTAAGATTGATCTTTGATCCGGGCATCACCAAGTGAAAGTGAGGGGGTGTGACATTCCCAAGATAGCTTTCTAGACTAGGTATGGGCACTTTGAGTTTGTGGTCATGTCCTTTGGGTTAACTAATACACCAGCTATATTAATGGATCTTGTGAATAGGGTCTTTAAACCCTTACCTTGACTTGTTTGTGGTGATTTCTATTGATGATATCTTGATTTATTCCCATAGTGAGGAGGAGAATGTGAATCGCTTGAGGGTGATGTTTCAAATATTGAGGAAGGAGAGGTTGTAGGCAAAACACGAAAAACTTAAGTTCTGGTTGAAAAAGGTTGCATTTTTGGGACATGTGGTGTCGAGCAATGGTATTAAGGTGGATCCAAAGAAGACGGAGGTGATTAGAAATTGGCCTAGACCTTTGACTCCATTGGACATTAGAAGTTTCTTGGGTTTGGTGGGTTACTACCGGAGGTTTGTGAATGGCTTCTCTTCTATTGCTTCTCCTATGACTAAGTTGACCCAAAAGAAGGCAAAATTTGTGTGGGCCGATGATTGTGATAAGAGTTACCAAACTTTGAAAAGATTGTCTCCACTCCTATCTTGTCTTTACAGAGTTGGAAGGGTTTGTTGTATGTTGTGATGCATCAAGAATTTGTTTAGGGTGTGTTTTGATGCAAAATGGTAAGTTGATAGTATATGCATCTAGACAACTTAACGTGCATGAAAAGAATTATCCCATCCATGATCTTGAATTGATGGGCGAGGTATTTGCTTTGAAAATTTGGCGTCATTACTTGTATGGGGTCCATGTTGATATGTCCACCGATGATAACAGTCTTCAATATGTGTTCACTCAAAAAGATCTTACCTTGAGATAAAGAAAGAGGTTAGAGCTCCTTAAAGATTATGATATGAGTGTGCATTATCACCCCGGCAAAGCTAATGTTGTGGCTAATCCTTTAAGTAAGGTGTCTATAGGTAGTCTTGCTCATGTTGATAATGGTCGCAAGGAGATGCCTAGAAAGGTTCATCGGTTGGCTAGATTAGGGGTTAGGTTGGAAGAAGTTGATAATGGGGGTGTAACAGTTATTGATGGTCCTAAGTCTTCATTGATTGAAGAGGTAAAGGCAAAATAAGATCCTGACCGTGCCTTGCTAGAGTTGAAGGCCTTGGTGAGAGATGGTAAAGTGGAGGATTTCTCTCAAAGGGGAGATGGTGCCCTTAGGTGCCAAGGTAGATTGTGTGTGCCTAGTGTTGATGACTTGAGAAAAAAGATTTTAGATGAGGCTCATAATTCATCCTATTCTATTTACCCTAGTTCTAGAAAGATGTATAGAGATTTGAGGGAAGAGTATTGGTGGGGTGGTATGAAGAGAGACATTGCCAAGTTTAGATCCGGATATCACAATTCCCAACAAGTAAAAGCCGAACATCTGTTGGCCTTACCCAAGATATAGAGATTCCTACTTGAAAATGGGAAGAAATCAACATTGATTTTGTGGTTGGGTTGCCTAAGACAAGAAAGCAGTTTGGTTATATTTGGATTATTGTAGATAAAATGACAAAGTCATCTCATTTCCTACCAATTAAGACTACTTATAGTGCTGAAGATTATACCAAGTTGTATATCCATGAGTTGGTTAGATTGCATGGGGTGCCCTTGACCATCATTTCGGATCGTGGTGCTCTATTCACTTCTCACTTTTGGAGATCTTTCCAAAGAGGTCTTGGTACCAAGGTTAAGCTTAGCACGGCCTTTCACCCTCAAACGGTTAGCCAAGCCAAGAGAACTATCCAAACTGTTGAGGATATCCTTAAAGCTTGTGTTTTGGAGCTTCATGGTAGTTGAGATGAACATCTTCAACTCATTGAATTTCTTACAACAATAGCTACCACTTAAGCATTGGTATGGCTCCTTCTAAAGCTCTTTATGGTAGGCACTGTAGATCACCGCTTGGGTGGTTTGAAGTGGGCGAAATGGCTTTACTAGGTCTAGATTTGGTCGTGGAAGCCTTGGAGAAGGTGTGGTTGATGAGGAAGAGATTACAAACATCCCAAAGTAGACAAAAGTCCCATTCCAATCTGAGGAGGTGAGATCTTGAGTTTAAGGTTGGTGATTGGGTTTATTTGAAAGTCTCACCCTTGGAAGGTATAGTCCAATTTGGCAAGAAGGGCAAATTGAGACCAAGGTTTGTGGGTCCTTATAGAGTGTTGAGGAGGATTGGTAAGGTGGCCTATGCGTTGGAGTTGCCCATTGATATGAATATGGTTCATCAGGTCTTCCATGTATCTATGTTGAGAAAGTGTGTGGGTGACTCAAGTGCTATTGTTCCTTTGGATGTTGTGAGTGTGGTAGAAGATAATTTGACTTATGAGGAGGTTCCGATAGAAATTTTGGATAGACAAGTGATGAGATTGAGAAACAAGGGTGTAGCTTCCGTCAAGGTTCTTTGGAGAAACCAACGCCAAGGCGAACATAAGAAAGCAATATCTATATCACTTCTACTCTACTCAAGCCTAAGGTACTAATTTAAGTCCCTTATATGATTTCAAGTCTTAAGCTTCAGCCTTTATGTCATTTTGCATGCATTCAAGTTTAAGTTGACAAGTTTATGGTGATTTTTGACATACATGTTGAAATTTTTGAAATGATGTTTAAATGCATTAGTTGCGTTCATGTCAGGCTAAAATCTTCATGATTACTTCTCTTATGTATGTTTCTTTGACATTCGGGGATGAATGTTCCCAAGGGCGAGATATTGAAATGCCTCAGAAAGGCCTCAAAAATAAGCTTCAGAAATGTCTATAATCATAATTTTCATATATCTCAAAACTCGTGCATGATATAAAAAATTTGACTTCATATTCGTGATCAAGGGGCAAAATTTAGTAGAGAATAGGTATAACCTCGATTTTAGAGGACCCATAGCAAAAAAATAATTTTCAAAAATTTTCGATTCCAATGGTTGTCTGCGATGGCTCGCGATGCAGACCTATCACAGATTAGTGTTCTGACTTTCTTATTTTTCCTATTTCGGCCTAAGGCCTTGCAGTAATAGCCCTATACCCGCCTATGTGTAAAAACACCTATACTTAGCAATTTTTCAACTCTATATACTCAAGACATTCTCAAACCCTCTCTAACACTTAACCAAGTACATCATCCAAATTCAAGTATCTCAAGCTTAATTTTGGATCTCAAGAACTCCATTCAAGCTCCATGTCTCATTCAAGTTCAGATCAAGGAAAATCCAAACTCAAGGTATGTGGGTTTCAACCATTGGGTCCTTTCACCCATGGTGCCTAACCTTCCTTTTTATGAAAGATTACATGTTTTAAAATTGTATTATTACTTATGGGTATCACTTATTATGGATTATGATTATAAACTATGTTGGAGTTTATGAAATGTTGATTGAAAGTACGTTCTACCTATTCTAATCTTATACTATGAGATGGTTTGTCTATTGTGGCTATGCATGTTTTGAGCTATGAAACTATGATCTATTATGAGATTTGATGATGGATTTCAAAGTATCTTGCATGAGAATTTAGTATGTGTTGGTGGGATGATTTACATTGAGTTTTCTCATATTATTTCACTCTTGAATTGCATGATTCTGAACTAGCATTACATACCCGCCAAGTGTTTGATAAAATATCTTGACAAGGATTCTTAAGTTATTGATGGTCTATTGCATGGTTTACAAGTCTAATGACACTATGATGGTTAAAAGATTGTATGTATGCATTGAATCTATGGAAATTATCTATGGTGTTGCAAGTTGACCACACCTTATTGGAGGGTGCCATTCTCAATCACCTTGTTAAGGGGGTGACAAGCCTCAATCACCTTATCTGGGGTGGCATTTTTGTACTTCCACGTTGAGAGGTTTCTACTTTAATCACCTTATCGGGGGTGGCATGCCCATACTACTACGTTGAGGGGTAGGTACCTCAATCACTTTCCGAGAGGGTAGCATGCCTTGGAGTTCAAGTAATAGTATGCTTGGGTTATGTTGACATGGTCTCTTCCTACACATGTAAACTACATTTGCAAGTTATATGATTTACAAGGACATTTTTCTTCAAGCATCGATTGTGCATGCTATATTGATATTATACGTATCCATTGCTTATGATGGTGCTTATGTCTTGTTGCATTGCATCCTACATACTTAGTATAGTCAAACGAACTAACGCATACTCTATGCCTACATAATGTTACTATGTAGGAACTGGAGAACCTCCCGATCATCCTCCATAAATCTAGCTCAGTGCTTTGGAAGATAAGGTTTGGTGAGTCCTCAAGTTTGAGGACACTAGCTATGTTACTCTTACTTTTGTTATCTCTTTATGTTGAGTATTTGATACTATGAGGGTGAGTTCGGAAAGTGTCTTGGCCCCCGCTCCAATCTATGTCTGTTTTTGGAACAATTGATGTACTTACGAGTTTTGACACTCTTATGCTTTATAAATATCAAGACTTCCCTTAGTCCCTTTTTTTAATTTATATCTCTTGTTGTTGTTATTTTGCATCCCCGACCAAGGATGTGTAATCGATATGCTAAGAGGCTTGTTTGGGGTTCCTTCGGGTTCCTCATTCGTTGCGTCATGTCTATATCTTAGGCTTAGGTCGTGACAGTTTTGTTGGTGATTTGCGATGGTTTCATAATGTATGTTATTGTATTGTACTGTATCATATCGTACAGTACAATACTGTACAATATTTGGATAAACTATATGGGTTGCTACTGTTAAATGATAATTTTGTTTGATTTTGTTGTATGGTACTATATTGTAACTTATAAATTTACAAAAATGTCCTTTATTATTTACATATTAAATTTATCAATATTTTTTTTAAGAATATTTTTAAAATGAACACATAGAATGAAGTAGGGAAACATAGCTGATATATCTCCAATACATACAAATAACACAAAAAAAATATAAAAAGTAGGAACTTTAAAAAGGCGAACCTCAAAAAATAGACTACGATGTGAAAGAAAATATGGGACGCGAAAAAAAGGATCAAAAGTTGATTGTAACACCCCAACTTTTTTTTGCTAAGATTGAGTCATCCTTCATATGATACATAAGTTTAATTGATAATTCTTATTGAACATAGTGTTAAAGTCAATTTCTCAGTGTGGGAATAGAATTAGAGATGATACAAGGTCGTAGTTCTAATGTAAGATTTTATAGAAATAGATAGATCAATGACTTTTAGGTTGTATATACATGCTAGGATCAATTCCTAAATATTTAAATTATATTAGATGTGATTTAGAGTCATAAGGGATCTTTTAATCAAGCCAAGTCCAATGAATTTCTACTGACTAAGTTTTCCTATGAGTTGATAGAAGGATCAACTTCAAATGAACAAATCTCCTGAAGTGTGACAATGTAGGTAACCCATAATATATCAAATCTAAGGTAATTTAATTATCTTTCCAACACATCTAATTTCACCTTTAATCGACTTTGGAATAAAGATAGACCATTTTAGTGAAAGAGTGCAGAGCTATCTGAAGGTCCACGACACAGAATGCGGATCCTTATTGGATAAGTTTGATGACGTTTTTTCTTTTTATTTTGAGGGTTATTTTATCCTAAAACCTTTAGGAGTCTATTTGAGCTCTCAAAATGCATAAAACAATAGTTTTCATAATTAAGAACCCTCTCCTTCACTCCTGAACATAAATACTCAAGAATCATCAAGAAAGTCATCAAGTTAGGATTAGCTTTCAAGATTCATCCTCAAGGTGAGTTATTCTTCATAAATTTCAATCTTCCCAACCCAAATTTCTTCATCTATTCCTAAATCTCTAATAGAATCTTAAATCATAACTTAGGGTTTCAAGAAAACGAATTCAAGAATCCTAAGAAAGGATTTCTTTATTCTTCTTTTTTCAAGAATTAGGGTTTTTTATCAAGAACACTAAAGATTCTAAGTTAAGAATTCAAGAATCAATGAGAATTTCTTCAAGCAATGTCTTTCCAAGTTATTTCACTCTAAAAGAACTACCAAGATCGAGGATTTTCTCCAAGGAAGCTAGTATTCATCAAATTTTGATGGTAATATCAACTTTCTAGGTATATAAGGCTAAACTAAAGCATGAGATTGTTCTCCCATGTGCCCCATAGATGGTCATAGAGAAATTGAGAGTTCATGAGTCCCCATACATATTTCTTGAATTGTTTCTTGGAGGTTTTCTTGAAGGTTATATTAATTACAAGTATTTTCAATATTGATGATCATCATAAAATTGTTTTCTTGAATTGAATACTTTTCATGAGATATTCTGTAAACTCTATATGTTATTTGACTAAACATAGCAAGAATGAACTTAGAAGATGAGTTAAGAGCCTTTATATTATGAATGTGCTTGTTGTTTATGATGGTGGTGCTAATTGAGGATGTTGATGATGATGTTGATGAGATTGATGATTTTACAGTCTTAAAAGGGTTGAATTTAATCTTAAAAGAATGTTCTTAATCCATTGAGATGATAGTTGATGAGATGAGTTAATGTCCTTTGTCCGAAAGAGACTGAATGATGAGAAAACTTAACATTTGAAGTTTATGAGCATATTGAGTCCTGGGGAAGTATCGAGCACTAAAATGAGTAAGAGTGAGTTCCACTCGCACTCATAACTACGTAACCAGTATAGGAGAAGATTGGGTCATGAAAAATGGATGTTTCCTTAGTCCCAAAAGAGGACTTGATGTTATTATTGATCCACAGATGCCATGCCCTATCACCCTATCAAGGTATTGGGTAAATGTCGCAGCAACATCGCTTTGTTGTATCATCACCGGCTCATAGGTGATGGTTATAGGTCCAAGAAACTCCCAGATAAGTTCCACGCTATTAGTACTCTGATTCTGAGTTGATGAATTGAGTCTTGATTGATGGTGATGAGTTAATGTCTACTTCTTATCCTTACCTGAGAGGAGTGCTTATCATTTTGAATGTGTATCTTATGAATTGAGATTATTCCATGTTACTTCTGCTTATTTTTGTTATTCAACTATGTTACATACCGTACATTCCACGTACTAATGCCACACGGCTCTACATCGTTTCATGATGCAGATACAAAAGATAGAGGACTTTAGCAGATGCGTCGTTGAGGTTCAACACTCCTACTTCGAGACATTGGTGAGTCCTCCCCTGCATTCGAAGGATACCATTTACTTTCTTCTTTGCATTTTGAGTTTGTGGTAGCCATGGCCCATCATGGTACCTTCCAAGATTGTAAAAGTAGAGGTTTCATAGACATAGAGATGATGTTTTGATGTTGGGGTCCTTCCACTTTCTAAATTGAGTCTCCTTAATTCTATCTTATACTATAGATGTTGATAATAGTCTTGTGGCCTATGGCCCTTATTTCTTGATATAGATGTGATGGGATGGAGTTTCCCACTACTATATATCTGATGTTTTCCGTTGTAATATTGATTGAATGACAATCCAGAGACCAAGTGTTTCACTTGGGGACTAGCAATAGTCTCTGAGTGTCAGTTACGTCTAGGGTACCCTCCCGGGGCGTGACACTCAATTTC
>JAOTQR010141275.1:0-20555 GCA_025774065.1 Solanum ossicruentum | reverse complement strand
AGATATAAGTTGGTTCTCCCGAGCCTTATCGGCAACGGGTGCCAGTCCGCCCTATTCAGACTTTAGGGCGTGACAATGACATAGACCATGAAGAAGGGAAACATTTCCTAAAACATCTCATAGCCTCCTTCTCATAGTTGTGGGGCACAACACAATCATGAATAACACTCTAATAGATGTGGTATGTTGGACTCCAAGGATCTACCAACCTAGTGATCTGATACCATCTTTGTCATGGCCCAAGCCTAGGGCCTAGACATGACAGGCGAATGGAGAACCCGAAGGAACAACAAACAAGCCGCATAGCATATCATTATACATCCTTGGTCGCAGAACAATTAAATGACATTTGAAAAATATAAATAAGGGAAAAGGATACTAAGGGAGAACTTGTCATAACATAGAGTCAAGAGATAATAGAATCAACTCATGACATGACTACATAGTTTTATACAACACCTCTACTATATAGATGATGGCGGGGGCCAAGACATACAATAGGGCTCACCCTCAAAATCATAAGTAAATTATAAAGTAAAGAGAATCTTAATACATAGTTTGAGAAAATAGTCCTTGTCCCCGGAATGGAGGACTCACCAAAGGCTAACTTGAATAATCTATCTAGCCACAAGAAGATTCAATAGGAGCTCCGGTCCCTACATGGTGATATAATTTAGGCAAGAGTATGCATTACTACGTTTGAATGTACTAAGTATATGGGATGCAATGCAATAATAGATAGGCATCACAATCAAAATACATATCAATAGACAATAGGCATAATATAGCAATATGACATGTATGATCAATGCATAAGTAAAACATGTTTAAGTAAATCATGCTCATATAAGATATCATATGTGAAGAATAGACCAAGCTAGCTTTCCAACCTTGGTTGGCTGATGATAGCCACACCCCAATCATCTTTGGTAGTAAGGTATGAACTCCTCAAATAGTTGATGTTGGTCACACCACAATCATCCTAGGTGGTGAAGTATAAAACCCTCACATAGTTGATGAGTACAAACCCCTAACTCAGTTGATGATAGTCACATCCCAATCATCCTAGGTGGAGAAGTATAAACCCCTCACATGGTTACCCTGGCTCTTATCCCTCCGGATTGGGCATGGTCTAGTACAACACTTTATATTGGATTCATCATAAGCTCTAATGCAATACTCATGTAGGGATAATCATGTACATAAGCTCATTTCATCATCATAAAATCATTTGTATCATATCTCATGCTTTGGACCTTCAATTTCTCAATAAAACATAACCAGACATTTTATCAAACATCTTGGGGGTGTGTAATGGGGGTAAAAGAGCATTCAATTTAGAGATGAAATAATGAAGGAAAATCAATTGTAAAACCTTTAATCAATACCTTACAACACCCCCAAGACATTCACATCAAAATCCCTCATCAATTCCAACATTAGATCCAATATTTGAAGCTCAAAACATACTAAAACAACCATACTTTTATGAACTAAAATCATTGTGCAGTATATTTCTCAATATACCAGACCCATATGTAAAATCAACTTTAAATCATGTAATATTAATTAAAAGAGGGTTTAGGCACCATGGGTGGAAGGATCAAATGGTTCAACACTATATACCTTAACTTTGGAGAGGTTCTTGAAGAAGACTTTAATGGAGACTTGAAGTTTGAGCAAAATCCTTGAAGAAATCCTTAAGATTGGTCTTGAGTTTGGGACTTGAATTTAGGGTGAAATATGACTGTAAATGTTTGAGTGAGTTTTGCGAAATATTTCGGATGATATGAGGGTGAAATAAGGCTAAGTATATGTATTTTCAAGTGTGGGAACCCTTAGGCCCAAGGCTTAAAAGTCTTGGACCGAAGTCAAGAGAAATAAGACAAAAAATGGACTACTCACTAGGAATTGCTTTTTCTGCACAGGCAAGTTTTACGAAAATGGGCATAAATCCTTCTTCCGAACTCGGAATGAGGTGAAACAAAGTGCGTTAGAAATCTAATTCAAAGCGGTTTCAGTTGATAGTTCGTGGTCGATCCAATTTCTTGTGTACTAAGAGATATGCCCCTTCAAAATGGACCCCTCCTAAATTAGCATATTTTTCAATTTTTGGATTTTGATATGATTGCTCTAAAATTCATGTTAGACCCATTTCCCACTCAATTTGACCCCCTAAACACGAACATCAAGTTGGATTTTCAAAATAACAAACAAAATTTTAGATATATGGAAAACAAGATTCCAGGCACTTCCAAGACATGTTTTCGAGCCCTTTTTGTTTAGGTCGTTTCATACCGCGCATGGGGAAACTGAAGGAACCCCAAGCCTCTTAACTTACCATTACACATTCTTGGTCACAGAAGAAACTAAGGAATAATAAAAGAGTAGAAATAAGGGCATAGGGACTAAGGAAAAACCTTTATTTCATAAAACATCAAGAGAGTCTAAGAGATTCAAGCTTATAGCATCATTACATACTTTTCCAACACCTCTAAACATAGAACATAGCTGGGGCAAAGACAAGCAACCGATCTCACCCTCATAATAATAACAATAGATAATACAAATATACAATATATAGTCTTAACATAAACATAAGAGAAGGTATATTGTCCCCAGACATGAGGACTCACCAAAAGCTAACTGAAACAATCTGTCTAGCCTCATGGAGAAGAATCAATAGGAGCCCCAGTTCCTACATGGTGATATCATGTAGGCATAGAGTATGCATTAGTATGTTTAAATATACTACCTATATAGGATGCAATGTAACAAGAGATAAACACATAATCGAAATGCATAACAAGGTAATAACTGAGCATACAGCAATATGCATGCATGATGTATGAAGTAAAACATGCTTGAAAATAATCTTACTTACATAACTGGTTTAACATAATAAGGTGACATGATTAGATCATCCATCCAAATAACTTGTACTAGAGGGTGAGGGATATAACATAGGTCATAACCCCATCTATTAGGTAATGGGTAGTACATGAGGGTAAGGAGATAGCAAGTTCATAATCCCTACACGTAAACATGAGATAGTGAATGGCACATGAGGGTAGAAGGCAGCATAGGTCATAACCCCTGCATATGAGCATGAGATAATATATAAATTGAATCGCATACGAGGGTGAGGCTTACCATATAGTTCATAACCCCTTCATATGAGTATATCGCATAACCTCAAATCATATACGAGGGTAAGGAGTGCATCATAGTTCATAATCCCTTCATGTAGATGTTAGTAAGTAAGTAATATTGATTCGTACAGGAGGGTAAGGTATACAACATAGTTCATAACCCCTATATATATGCTTCACAATTCACAAGAGCATAAACCTTAGCATAAGGACTCAATAACTCATCAACAATTCCCAAGAACATAACAAACATAAGAGCCCAACAATTCACTTGCAATGCCATTGGTACTTTACATGATTTAAACACACGTATATACATTCCTTTCATCACTATGAGCCACTTGACTCATAAGCCATGCAATAGATCATCAATAACTCAAGAACTCTAAACCGGACATTTTGTCAAACACTTGGTGGGTGTGTAAAGCTAGTGTAAGACCATGCAATTAAAAAGTGAAATTGTGCAATAAATCTTGAAGTAATTCATCCCACCAATACTTGGTAATACCATCATACAATATAAATCAAAATGCTTAATCAAATATAATAATAGATCATAGATTCACAGCTTAAAACATGTTAAAACAATCACAATTTCATGAGACCCCAACACAGTGTGCAGTGAAATTCATAATAAGTAACACCATGAGTAAATCAAGTTGAAATCCTGCAATTTAGGTAAAAAGGAAGATTGGGCACCATCGGTCAAAGGACCCATTGGTTGAAATCCACACACCTTGACTTTGGAGAATTCCTTGAAGAAGATTCGAATGGAGACTTAAAGCTTGGATGAATTCCTTAAGATCCAGAAGAGATTTTGACACTTGAATTTTGAGAGAAATATTAGTCTAAGTGTTTGAGAGAGTATTGGGGAATGTCTTGGATGATATGAAGGTGAAATATGGATAAGTATAGGTACTTTCATGTGTGGGAAGGTTTAGACCCAAGACCCAAAGGCCTTGGACCGGACAATAAAAAGTGGGAAAAAATAATATAGGAGTGTGCCCCTGAATCATTATGCCATGGGAGCGATTCTTCACTGGAAATCGCCGACTTTGAAATTTCAAACAATTGATACAGTTGCTCTAAAATAGGGGTTAGAACCATTTCCCACTCAATTTTTCCCCCTGATCAAGAATATGAAGTCGAAATTTTGATATCACGCATGGATTTTGAGCTATATAGAAATACGATTCCGAGCAGTTTTGAGGCATATTTTCAGGTACTTTTTGGAATCGTTTAAATATCTCCCCCTTGGGCACATTCATCCCTGAATGTCAAAGAAATGTACATTAGAAGAGTAATTATGAGGAAACCAGCATCAACAAGAATACAATAATACATTCAAAAGACCATTTTCAAAATCTCAACATAAGTGTCAAAATCATCATGAACTTGTCAACACAAACCTGAATGCATGCAAATGTCATAGGGGCTGAAACATAGAACTTGAAATCATAAGAAGGACTTGACATGTTATCATAATCTTGAATATAATGAAGGAGGTACGGATATTACTTCTCCACGCCTGCTCCGGCTCCTTGAGAGACACTCTGGCTCCTCGAGAGACACTATTGACTTGATGAATCCATCAAAGGGTTTTGATGATCACCACACCCTTATTAATCAACTTTTCCACCATTCCATCCAATATCTCCACCAGGACCTTCTCCTAAGCAAACTTATCCTCCTCAATACCCACAATGTAAAAGAGTCCTATAACACTTGAATCACCAACACATCTTCTCAACCTAGATGCACGAAGAACTGGACGAACCATATCCATATCCATAGGCAATTCCCATTCATATGAAACCTCACAAATCCTCCTCAAAACTCTATAAGGACATGCAAACCATAATCTCAATTCCCTTTTGCCAATCAAGATCACAACCTTCATGGGTGGAACCTCCAAGTGAACCCAATCATCAACACAAGGACACATAACTTACCCTAGTATCTAAAGACACCATCTCCCCCTTGGCAGAAAACCTCCACCTTACTATCCCTCACCAAGACCTCTAACTCTATCTAGATGAGGATCAAGGTCTTGCTTAATTAAACCTTTTCAACCAAAGAAGATTCGGAACCATCAAAGCCACTACACCACCTTTCTCATTTCACCCAACCTCACCTCCTTCGAAATTCACAACATCACCCTCAAATGATTCATAAGTTCTTCCTCACTTCCAGAAACAAACCAACACATCATTACCCAGGACCACCATAGCATAACAAGGTAGGAATTAAAGAACCTATTCATGAGACCTATAGTCACAACCGGTGCATAATTCAAACCAAAAGACACCACCCTAAATTCAAAATATTGGAAAGGACATTCAATAACTCATTGATCACCAGAAACAACTCAATAGAAATAACTTACATTCAACACCCCTAACTCTCACAAGATCATATATGCAACCCTTAGGGATCAATCATACCTTAAGACAAGAAATGGTCCTACCCCTTTTTCTACTACTTGACAACCTCCCACTTAAAGACATGTTCATTAGGGAGTTGGATTCTAACTCCACGGGCCCTTCAATAAAAGGAGACACAATATGCATGCATCTAATCCACCCAAAGTATGGCATCAAAATCCAGCACATCAACTCTAACAAGTTACAAGGCACGATCTAATGAAATATGAACATAGAACAATATCTATGAACTTTTTAGCAACAATATACTCATCAAGAAGGGGGGTAGACATTATAGGTTTACATAACAACTTGGGACATACAAGAAGCCCACTAGAAACATAAAAAAGAATATTGAAAGGAATAGTGACACCCAAACAACAAAAACTGGATAAAAATAATATAGAAGAGTGCCCTGGCACATCGCGCCTTAGGCGTGGTTCTTCAAAGGAAATCACCAACTTTGAAATTTTGATTTTTGATGCGGTTTCTCTAAAATCGGGGTTAGACGCATTCCCTACTCAATTTTTTCCCCTGATCAAGAATATGAAGTTGTATTTTCAATATCACACACAGATTTTGAGATATAAGGAAATTACAATTCTAGGCACTCTCGAAGCACATTTTTGGCCACTTTTTTGGGATAGTTTCAGTTATACGAGGCCAAAAGATGGAGTGATGGTGGTTCTAGATTTATCTAACCCTTCTGTGATTGAAGACATCACATCTAAGCTGAAATTTGATCTCTCTTTGTAGAATTGAAGGCATTAGTGAATAAGGGCAAGGTGGAGATTTTCTCCTAAGATAGAGATGGTATCCTTAGGTGTCAAGGTAGGTTGTGTATTTCCAATGTTGATTGGGCTGAGGTATGTGATCTTAAAAGAGGTGCATAATTCATCCTATTCTATTCATTCTGTGTTTCACAAAGATGTATAGAGGTTTTAGGGAGGTATCCTGGTGAGTTTTATTAGATGGCTTTAATTGGACTAGATCTTGTTATGGATACCATAGAGAAAGTGAGGCTTATAAGGGGAATGTTGAGAATGGATCAAAATAGGCAAAGGTTCTTCTCCAATATGGGGAGAAGAGATCTTGAGTTAGGTGTAGATGATTGGGCATTTGTAGGTCTTACCCATGAAGGGTTTTGCTTAGTTTGGAAAGGAAGGCAAATTAATCCTAAGTTATGTAGGGCCTTATGGAATCTTCAGGATGATTGGAAAGGTTTCCTATGGATTGGGGTTGCCTACGGAGACGGGTATGGTTCATCCTGTCTTTCATGTACTTATATTGAGGAAGTGAGTTTGTGACCCAAGTACTATATGTGACATCCATTGACTCTATGTTCTTATGTATCCATGTTTCATGCCTTATTTAGTTATGCTAGGGGTGTATTAAATTCATAGGAGACTCCTAATAACTAAACGTGTTCAAGACTTCCCTAAGAATTGCATTTTGGGTGATGGTTCATGCAAGAGTCAATTTTAAACTAGCATAACTTTTAGCAACTTAGAACTGGATAGCCCACGAAATGTTAAAAGAAATACTTTTGAGTTAGCTTTCCAACGGACTTGGTCTCACCCCATTCCAAGGTCGGATGAAGGAGTTATGGCCATTTTCATGAGACCCTCCCATGCAGTGATGTCACACGGGCACTTTGACAGGTAGTGTCGCCTTGGACGAACCATTTGGATTGGTTGGAATAGTCAAATACCTTTATTGTCTAAGACATAAAAATTCCTTTGATTATATTTGCAATGAACCTTGTCTCACCTCATTCCGATGTCGGATGAAGGAGTTATGATTGTTTTCATGAGACCCTCTTGGGCATGAAGTCAAACGGACTGCTTGACGGCCAGTGTGGCCTTTGACAGGACGTTTGGGGTAGATAGGGTTGGAAAAGGCTATTTTTTGCACTAACAAAGGTGAAATGGCCAGTGGCATGGGCCATGCTGCTCACCACAAACCGTGGGGATGGACACAAGGTGTGCCAAAGAAAGCTTGGTGGACTTGTGGAAAATGTGGCTAGGGGTGGTGCCACGGGCATTATTCATGAGCCGTGTGGAGTGTGACAGCCCATGGAACCTGTGCATATGGTGGGCTGCAACATTTTCTTATCTAAGTAAGCTGGGATGGACTAGTAAAAGTTCCATGTAACACTACATGGTCCGTGAAAGTAGCCGTCAAAGTGACGTTGACGATATCTTTTTCTCAAGTGTTCCAATTGCAATTTTAAGGTATTGTCTTACGGGCACTCCGCATGACTCATGGACTGCCACACGACTAGTCAAGCCTCTAGTGAGGCAATACTTCGCCAATTTTTCCATCCGTTCACTGATGGCATTTTTGTAAATGCTAATTATTCTAATGACCCTTTTTCACTTCCTAGGCTATTTTAACCTTCCTAAATGACCTAAATACTATTCCTAAGGAACCAATTTCACTATTGACATCTCAATCATACTCCTAAATCCTCTCAAGAGTCTCCATCAAGCCCCCAATCGATTTCAAGGAAACCCAAGAACAAGATTGGATTCCTATATCATTTCCAAGCCTCCATTCTTCCCAATCTCATTCCAAGTAACTCTAGACCTAAGCTCCGTGGGTTTATTTCATGGGTTACTTTCACCTATGATACCCAAGACTTCTTTTACTCAAATTGTATAATTTAAAGTTGATTTACAAATGGGTCTTGATTATTATAAAATTCACTGCACACTAAGTTAAAGCTATGTGAAATTGTGATTGTTTGTTATGGTTTGAGCTATAAATCCTCCACTTATTGTAAGCTTTGAGGAGGTGACTTGATATATGTTTCTTGAGGGTATTGTATGGGGTTGATTTATGATTTTACAATGGATTTTCTTGCATGATTTCATCTCTATAATTCATGGTTTTATACTAGCACCCTCTAAGTGTTGGACAAAATGTCCGGATATAGTTTCTTGAGGTGTTGAAGGTCCAAAGCATGAAATATGATATGATTGACTATATTATGATGAATTGAGCTTATGTACATGATATGCTCTATATATAAGTGTTGCATTAGACCATGTGCAATCCGGAGGGTCTAAGAACTCGGATAACTGAGATGGGGGTTTGTACTCATCAACCGAGGGAAGGGTTCATACTACTCCACCTAGGTGATGGGGGGAAATTATCACTAACTGAGATAGGAGTTTGTATTCATCAATTGATGGAAGGGTTCGTACTTCTCCACCTAGGTGATGGGGTGGCATTATCACTAACCAAGATGGAGGTTTGTATTCATCAACCGAGGGAAGGGTTTGTACTTCACCACCTAGGTGATAGGGTGGCCTTATCACCAATGGAGTGAATGGTTAGTACTTCACCATCTAAGTGATGGGGCAGCTCATCACTTACCTTAAAGGGTTTATACCTTGGATATCTAGCTTGGTCTATTCTTCACTATGAGCATGAGTTATTTAATCATGTTTTATTTAGGAATTACCCATACATGCCATCTTGCTATAATATGCTCATTGCCTATTTCTATGCATTTTGATCAATGTCGATTTCTTGTTGCATTGCATCCCACATATTTAGTAAATTCAAACGTACTAACACATCTTCTTCCCTATATAATATGACTATATAGGAACCGATGCTCAAGTTAATCATCATCATCCTCTACGTGGCTAGTCGGTGCTATTCTAAGCTTGTTGGTGAGTCCTCTATTTCGGACACCTTAGTCTATGTTGCTATTATCTATGTATTGAGACACTATTTTTTGTTCTATTGACTATGTGGGTGAGCCTGAAAGCTTTGTCTTGGCTTCCCCTCTATCTATTTATTTAGAAGTATCTGTTGGAC
The DNA here is from genome assembly GCA_025774065.1 of Solanum ossicruentum. NCBI lineage: Eukaryota > Viridiplantae > Streptophyta > Magnoliopsida > Solanales > Solanaceae > Solanum > Solanum ossicruentum. The sequence continues at coordinate 11,149 of JAOTQR010141275.1, read as the reverse complement.
GAGTTATGTATTTATGATTTGAGATATGACTCCTTGTCTTTGATGTTGATTTTTTGAAAATTTATCCCTTAGCCCCTTGTTCCTTTTGCGTACTTTATGCCTTTTATATGCTTCTGCAACCAAGGATGTGTTATGACAAGTTAAAAGGATTGGTTAGGGTCCCTTCGGGTTCCCCATTCATCGTGTCACGTCTACGCCCTAGGCTTGGGTCATGCCAAACTTGGTATCAGAACACTACGTTGATAGATCCTCGAAGTCCAATACACCGCATCGACTAGAGTCCCATTCATGGTTGTGAAGCGCTCCATGACTATGAATAGGAAGCTATGAGATGTTTTAGAAATGTTTCCCTTCTTCATTTTCTAAGTCATGCTATAGAGTTGTGGTAAGTTTGTCCCCCCTAACGGTTGTTCTTTTCTTTGCTAGATCATGCCTAACACTCGAGGAAGAAGGGCCCAAACTCCCAAGGAGCAACCTACTAATGGTGAGCTCTGAGATGCTCTCACTATGCTTGCCCAAGTTGTGTCTAACCAAATCAATCAAGGGGCCCAAGCTCCTCACCCGGAGCTAGGGTAAGAGACTTCATGAGGATGAATCCTCTGGCTTTCTATGGGTTAAATATGGGTGAAAACCCACAAGAGTTCATTGATGAGGTTTACAAAATCTTGAATATCATGGGTGTTGGGCCGAATGAAAAGGCAGAGTTGGCGGCATACCAACTCAAGTGGGTAGCCCAAATTTGGTATGATTAATGGAAGGGGGAAAAGGGAAATGGTTATGTGACACATTTGGAGGAGTTCAAATTGGCTTTCCTTAATCGGTTTTTCCCTCTTGAGCTTAGGGAAGCATAGTTGGTAGAGTTTATGAACTTTAAACAAGGTGCTACTAGTATGAGGGAGCATGCCCTCAAGTTTAATCAACTATCAAAATATGTTCCTCACTTGGTAGTCGATCCTAGATCTAGGATGAATAAGTTTATGATGGGTGTCTCTAATTTGGTGAGTGAAGAATATCGGTTTGCGCTACTTGTCTTGATTGATGATATATGCCGAGCAAATGGAGGAGGAGAAACCGAGGAAGAGAAGAGATCATGAGGCCAAGAAGGCCCGTTTTGAGGGTAAGTTCCAGAAGGGTGGTCGGTCTCATCATGGCCAAGGATCTTCTCATGATTATAAGGTGGGCTTTGCTAATGATTTCCCAAGGGCCCAAGGTGTTAAAGGTGTGGCTTTGAATGTTGGGTGTCCAAAGTGTGGTAAGGGTCATAGTGGCCCATGCTTGAGGGGCACTAATACTTGTTTTAGTTGTGGGGAGATGGGTCACAAAAAGTTTGAATTCCCTCGGTATCGCAACAAGGGTAAAGGTGGTGAAGTTGATAGAGGGAGTTATCCAAGCCATAATCATTTCTATGCTCTTCAAGGGAGGCAAGAAATACCCGATGTTATTACAGGTAAGTTGAAGTTTCCTTGGCTTTGATCTTTGTGCATTGTTGGGCTGGTGTGCCATTGTTTTTTTCTTTATTCTATGTGGTTTCTAGAAAGTCCATAAGTGTTAATCCATGTTCATCTTGCGTTAGGTCTTTCCTTGTGACTTGTTAGAGTTGGGGTGGTGGTTTGTGGTATTATACTTCTGATGGAATAGTTGCATGCATTTTTTGTCTTCATGGAGATTGGTTGATGTATGCATTGGCTATGTTTATGGATCTCTAGAATAGAGTCTTAAAACCCTAGCTTTATATGTTTGTGGTGGTCTTTAGTGATAAGGTATTGAATTGTGTAGAGCTTGTGAATTATTTGGGGCTAGTGTTGCGAGACTTGGAGGATGAGAGGTTGTTTACTAAAAGATGATAAGTGTGCTTTGTGGATAACAAGAAGGTGGTTAGAATTCTTTAAGGATTATGATATAAGTGTGCTTTAGTTTTTTTCGTTAAGGCTAGCGTTGTGGTGCTCTAAATAGGGTGTCTATGGGTAGCTTAGGATATATGGATAATGGTGGCAAAGAGAAGACTAGTGGGGTCCATCGGTTGGCTAGGCTGGAAGTAAGGGAAGTTGGGAATGGTAGTATAGTATCATTGGTGATTCCGAATCTTCTTGGGTCATGAGGTCTAGGTTAGGCAAGGCCTTGATTCCACCTTGTTAGAGTTGGAAGTTTTGGGTGAGAAAATGATAGAATGGAGGCTATCTCCTAAGGTGGGAGATGGTGGTTGTGGTACAAAGCGGACTAGGTATGTATAAGGTTGACAATTGAGTTGAGGATTGTGGGTCCTTATAGTGTGTAGAGGGAGGTTGGTATGGTTGCATAAGTTTGGGGGTTGCCTATGGATGTAGATATGGTTTGTCCGATTTGTCATGCTTTTAGGTGGATGGGATGTGTTGGTTACTACTCTTGAAATTGTGGGTGATATGGAGGACAAGTTGGCTTAGTGGAAGATCCCGGTGGAGGTATTGGATGGAAGGGTGGAAAAGTTGGTTAATGAGGATGTGGTGTTCGTCAAGGCCCACTTGAAAGAGTAGTCTATTATATGTGTTTCTCAGGGAGCTGGTGCAGGCATGGAGAAGCAATATCCACATCTCTTTCATTCTATTCAAGCTTATGCTGACATGTCAACTCCTTTTTATGATTCTAAGTCTCAAGGTTCGGCTCTTATGTCATTACATGCATTCATGTTCATGTTAATAAGATTACGAGAATTTTGATGTACACGTTGAGATTTTCCTGAAAATCATGTTTATGTGCATTGTTCCGGCAAAAGTCTTCATGACTACTTTCCTTATATACGTTTTTTTGATATTCGGGGACGAATGTCCCCAAGGGGGAGATATTGTGAAACTCTGTAACTCTATGCTCTTATGTATCATGTTTCAAGACTCATTTGGCTAGGTTGGGAGTGTATTGTGTTCATGGGAGACTCCTAGTACCTAAATGAGTTCAAGACTTTTCTAAGAGTTGAGTTTTGGGTGATGGTTCACGCAAGGGTCAACTTTAAACTACCATACCTTTTAGCACACTTGGAACTGGATGGCCCACGACATGTCAAATGTGCGGTAATGTCAGACGGGCACTTTGATGGGTAGTGTAGCCTTGGAATAACAGTTCCGATTGGCTGGAGTGGGAAAAGACCATTTTTTGTCTATGGTATGAAAATCTCTTTAAGTTAGCTTCACAACGCACTTGGTTTCACCTCATTCCGTTGTCGGATGAAGGAGTTATGATCGTTTTCGTAAGACCCTCTTGGGCGTGGTGTCAAACGGACTACTTGACGGCCAGTGTGGCCTTTGATGAGCCGTTTGGGGAAACTAGGGTTTGAAATGCTATTTTTGGCACTGAAGAAGGTGACACGACCAGTGGAACAGGTCATGTGGCTCATAACTGACAGTGGTGATGGCCACAAGGGTGCCAAAGGAAGCTTGTTGTACTTAGGGAACATGTGGCTAAGGGTGGTGCCACGAGCACTGTTGGCGGGCCATGTGGAGAGTGATGGCCCGTGGTACCTAGGCATGTGGTGGCCTGCAACATTTTCTTGTCTAAGTGAGGTGGAACGAACAAGTAAACGGTCCGTGTAACACTATACGGTCCATGAAAGTGGCCATCAAAGTGATGTCGATGCTACCTTTTTCTCAATTGTTCCCAATTGCAATTTTAAGGCTAATTCTTGTCTCACGGGCACTCTACACGACTCCTGGATTGCCACACATCCAGTCAAGCCTCCAATGAGGCCACATTGCCAATTTTTCCAGGCATTCACTGATGGCATTTTCGTAAATGCCAATTATTCTAATGACCCTTTTTGACTTCCTTGACTATCTTAACCTTTTTAAAAGACCTAAACACTATTCCTAAGGAGCCAATTTCACTACTCTCATCTTAGTCACACTCCCAGATCCTCTCAAGAGCCTCCATCAAGCCCCAAATCAATTTCAAGGAAACACAAGAACAAGATTGGATTCCAAGATCATTTCCAAGCCTCCATTCTTCCCAATCTCAATTCCAAGCAAATCTAGACCTAAGGTATGTGGATTTTTTTCATGGGTTCCTTTCACCCATGATACTAAAGCCTCCTTTTACTCAAATTACATTATTTAAAGCTGATTAACAAATGGATCTTGATTATTATGAAATTCACTTCACACTAAGTTAAAGCTATGTGAAATTGTGATTGTTTGCTATGTTTTGAGCTATAAACCCTTGATCTATTGTAAGATTTAAGGAGATGTATATTTCTTGAGCATCTTGCAACGTGTTGATTTATGGTTTTACAATAGGTTTTCTTGCATGATTTCATCTCTATATTTCATGATTTTATACTAGCATTACACTTCCTCTAAGTGTTTGATAAAATGTCCAGATGTAGTTTCTTGAGGTGTTGAAGGTCAAAGGCATGAGATATGATATGATTGGCTATATAATATTGAAATGAGCTTACATACATGATATATTCTATATATAAGTGTTGCATTAGGCCATGCCCTATTCGGGTGGTCTAAGAACCCGGATAACCTAGATGGGGGTTTGTACTCATCAACCGAGGGAAGGGTTCGTACTTTACCACCTAGGTGATGGGGCAGCATTATCACTAATCAAGATGGGGGTTTGTACTCATCAATCAAGGGAAGGATTTGTATTTCTCCACCTAGGTTATTGGGCGGCATTATCACTTACCGAGATGGGGGTTTGTACTCATCAACCAAGGGAAGGGTTTGTACTTCTCCACCTAGGTGATGGGGCGGCATTATCAGTAACCAAGTGAAGGGTTAGTACTTCACCACCAAAGTCATGGGGCAGCTCATCACTAACCTCAAGAGGTTTATACCTTAGAAATCTAGCTTGGTCTATTCTTCACATATGATACCTTATATCAGTATGAGTTATTTAAGCATATTTTACTTATGCATTGTCCATACATGCCATCTTGCTATAATATGCTCATTGCCTATTGCTAAGCATTTTGATCATGATATCGATTTCTTGTTGAATTGCATCCCACATACTTAGTGCATTTAAACATACTAACGCATACTCTTTCCTACATAATATCACCATGTAGGAACGGATGCTCAAGTTGATCATCCTCCTCCTCCACGTGGCTAGTCGGTGTTATTTCAAGCTTGTTAGTGAGTCCTCCATTTCGGGTACCTAAGTCTATGTTGCTATTACCTATGTATTGAGATAGTGTCTTATATTCTATTGACTATGAGGGTGAGCCAGTAACTTTGCCTTGGCCCCTGCTCTATCTATGTATTTAGAGGTGTTTGTTGGACGAGTTGTGTATTTATAATATGAGCTATGACTTATTATCTTTGATGTTGATGTTTTGACAAGCTATTCCTTAGCCCCCTGTTCCTTTTGCTTACTTTATGCCTTTTATATGCTTTCGCTATCAAGGATGTCTAATGACATGTTAAGAGACTTGGTTGTGGTTCCTTCGGGTTTTCCATTCACCGTGTCACATCTACGCCCTAGGCTTGGATTGTGACACTATAGTACCCTTTGATATTATGGTTGTGGTAGAGGATTACTTGACAAATGAGGAGGTCTAAGTGGAAATATTACATAGACAATTGAAGATGTTAAGAAACAAATATTTGGCGTCTGTCAAAGTCTTTTGGTGAAATCAACAAGTCGAAAGTGCCGAATGGGAAGCCAAAGCGGACATGAAGAAGTGCTATCCATACCTCTTTCACTCTATTCAAGCCTAATGTAACAAATTCAGTTCTAATTATGATCTTAAGTCTTATTTTTTATCCCTAATGCCATTTTTGCATGTATACATGTTCATGGTAACAAGTTTTAGTGATTTTGATGCATATGTTTAGAAGTTTTGAGAATAATGTTTAAGTGCATGGATTGCATTCACGTTGGGCAGAACGTTTTCTATTCATTCCTCTTATGTATCTTTCCTTTACATTCATGGACAAATGTTCTCAAGGGGGAGATATTGTAACACCTCTCACGTGCATCTAAAATGTCCTATAGTGTATTTCCTGAATATCACAAAATTCGTGCATGATTTCACAAATCCGACTTCATATTCTTTTCCAGAGAGAAAAATTGTGTAGGAAATAGGTGGACTTCAATTTTTAGATGACCTATAGCGAAAAATTATTTTTTGCTATGGGAGCCAAACTAGTGAGGGTGGGGACTAGTCCATATCACGGACTGGATGCGGACTGGTGTAAAAATTGCTCCGCTGTAGGTCTGTGTCGCGAACTTGATGCGGACCTGTTCACTAGGTCCCTTCATTTTCCAGTTTTCAGTCAAGGGCATTTGGATAATAACCCAATGCCAATATATACGAGAATACATTAGTATTCTACCATTTTCAAGCACTAGAACACTCAAAAACCCTCCCAAAAGTCCTCCGAACTCCTCATAATTCCCTCAACTAATTCAAGATATCTCAATAACTTGCTTTGGATTTCAAGGGCCTAATTGAAGCCTCAAGTCTTCTTGAAGTATTTTTCAAGAAAGTCTCAAGTTAAAGGTATGTGGATCTTCATCTATGGGTCCTTTCACTCATGGAGCCTAACTCTCTCTTTTTATGAAATTTCATGATTCCAAAGTTAGATTCTTCATGGGTACTTCTTATTATGCATTATAAATATGAATTAATTTTTGACGTTATCAAGTATTAATTGATTATGCAAGCTATGCATGATATGAACAATGAAAACTAGGAAAGATTGTGAACTTTTAAGATGGATTTCATGACACCCAAAATGAGGGTTCTTCTACAATGTTGGTGGGTTGATTTGAATGATTTTAAAATGAGTAGATTTTGCTCCTTCTTGTCTTATACTCTTGAAATGCATGATTTTAACTACATGTACATGTACCCTCCATGTTTCACTAAATTTACTTTGCAAGGATTTTTATGTTGATAAAAAATTATTGCATGAATTACAAGGCCAACATGTTATGAATTAAGATACATTAGGACACCAACATGTTACCTCCAAAGGAAGGTGTTAGGGACCTTTCGAGGTCCGCAAATATGGGTCCCAACTGTATCTCTTATTTATGTGGGGTTTTAACAAATAGAGGTTTCTTTTTCAGGAGTCGTAATTAAATCTAAGTGGTCAAATAAATTACGAAATAAAGCAAATGAGTAAAGTAAACAAAATAACTACTCTACCCCAAGTAATTGAGAATAAATAAAAAAAAGAAAGAAATTAGACTAAGCGATTTGATTCCACTCGGATCAGTTACTCGACTTTTATTTTTCGGAAGACAAATTAGAATTTGTCATTTATAGCAACAAAAGGCTTATTTAAGCCTAAGGTCAAAAACCAAGGTTTTATCCTATTTAAGCTAGAGTTTTAACCATCCTTTTTGAGGGTCCTATATACCCCCTTCCTAAGTTGATTTATTATTTTTCTTAAGAGTGCACTAAAAAATGTAAAATACTAATGTTTCCTAAAATGCGTATCATCCATTCCTATGGTCAAAGAGACATTGGACTTCTAATTTGGTGGTTCTCGACTAAAAACGAATCTGTGGCTCCTAGTTAGAGTCGCTCAAACAAAACACAAAATTAAAACAAGCACTTTTGCAGGTTGAATCTCACCTATGCCTCCAAATAAACACAAATAAAAGTGCAAAGATTTTATTAAGTGTGTGCATCAAATCTGTATTTGAATATTAAAACCTTGATTCTCTTAAAATATTATCATATATAAATTTATTTTAAGAGATGAAAATATTTCAAAAGTATTAAAAACATGGTTCCTATTAGCATGAACAAAAAGAGTAGTAAAACAATGTTAAAGACTTATTGGCATAATGAAATAAAATTATTTAAGAGAGAACTTATAGTTATATAATCATATGATATGCAAAAGGCTATAAATTAAAAATAGTGGGATAACTTTATTTTTTTTTAATTTTTAGAAAAAGAGTTGTATGAAAAAGATATTGAAACCTTAACTACAATCTTCAAATTTAAATACAAAATTTGAGGCATTAAAATTATTAAATAACATATGAAAGATTAACTTGAGGAAAAAAAAGCATCAAAAGACTTTAGTTGACTCTTTTTTTAAAAAAAAAATTTAACCATAATAGAAGAACCACATTAAAAATATTACTAACTTTATGCCGATTTTTTTGTCATTTGTAGGAAATAGTTAGGTTTTACAGAAAATTAAACTAAATATGATTAACTAATTCCAATGGGCATATTATCTATCACACGTTCACATAAAAAGAAAGGAAAAATCAAAATGAAAAATAGCACGTAGCACATAGATCCCTTTATCTCCATTCCCCAATTTTATTATTATAGAGTATTTACAATTGTTACAAACTAAAAGTAAATACCGAAAAGTAAGAGATACAAAATATTAAAAAGTAAATAACCCCTGTCTGAATCCAATCCAAGCGAACTCTTCAATGACTTTGAAGGAATTAAATATTCTGCTTAAACAAACACTAGAAGAAATATGATATTTACGAATAAATAGAAAAGAAAATGCATAATGAGATTGAAGACTAACCAGAATACTTTTCATAAAATATCAAGATTCATTCTTTGACACATCAAGTTCACGAGAATCTCAAGGATTCTGAGCAATGCTTGTGTCAAGGATGATTTTGGATCGGAGTAAACTTGTAATCGAGAGACAGAATTTAAACATTGATCAAAGTAATATGCACAACGTATTGAACAAGAAGAAAGTAATATAATATAGTATATGATATATTTTTGGAGATGTAATCATTTGAATTTCTCTGTGTAATTGTCTGTCCTTTTAGAAGACATAGTATGCCCCCTTTATGCAGTGAGAAATACCATCAGTAAAAGAATATTTAAGGCAAGGAAATCAGTCTTTCAAGTTTGAATTATCATAAATAAAATACGGAAATCGGTTGATTGATTATGTCAAAAAAAATTTACCATAAATAATAAAATAATAAGTTAATTTTATCATCACTTAATAAATCAAATATTCAATCAATATATTTCTATAAATAAGAAATCAACCAAAATCAAGCAAACTCAATCAGTGCTCATTCGAAATCAGCTAAAACAACTAATTTAAGGAAAAAGGAAAATCAACATAAGATTCAAATCAATAACATTTTCATATAATATAAATTAAGATTCTGACCAATTTTGATTACATGAGAGCATCAATTTGGGATTAAAAATTATACTCTAATATGCCAAAAATATTAAATGAATCAAATGACCCCAAATTAAGATTCACGTGTTAAACTACTACAACATTTCTACCATAATAGCCGTGAATACAAATCTGTCAATATTCTAATCAAACTCTTAAGGGAGCCAACAAATTCGTATCGAAACATAGATATAACAAAGCAATTTTAATGTGTCTGCATGTTTAAAAATTAATTAACAAATACGCAAGTATTAAGCTGATAAAAAAAATTAAAGAAATCTTATAGATCCATAGTTTCACATGTTTACACGCCAAATATCATTGATTGGGATTTGAATTCGTGGCTGAATTGTGTTAGTTGGTGGAGGTGTTTGGTTGCATTTTCATGGTGTTTTCAGATGGGTTTTAGGCTGGTTATGGTTGACGCGGTGAGGGAAGGAGAGGGAGGAGAAGGAGAAGAGAGCCGGAGTGGTGTTCTACCTGTGGAGGGGTTTTCCGGTGAGATTCCGCCTGCAAAAATGGTGGAGGCGGCGGCTTTAAGGGGAAAAGGTTGAGGGGAAACGAATATGGAATTAGGGGTGTTAGACTGAGTAGAAATGGAAGGTAAAAGATTAATTTCGGGGCATCAGATTAAGAAAATAGATGGTTATGATTGAATTTGACAAGATGGTTTGGGTTATGGGTCTTAAACAGGTCGCCCGAATTTAAAATTGGACCATCCAAATTAGAATCAAATAGAATTGACTTTGGGCATTAAAAATTGAGCCAAAATTGACCAATTACGCTAAAATTGAAAGGATTGCGAAAGAATTTGACTAGAACTGAAACAAATTGTAAAAGAATTGGTTAGATTCGGAATGAATTGGATTAAACAGGCTACGAATCAAACAAATTGGAATAAACCTAAATAGATTGTCATCTAATTAATTGTAACATACGCATAAGTATAATATTCAATATTTAAAAAAAAATAATTCAATAACAATAACAACAACAACAACAATAATGAACAGAAGTTGAAAGTTAAAAAAATATCTTAAAATATGCAATTATTGGATAAAATTGGAAATAAACTCATTTATTTAAAAAGTTTCATAAATAGTTATTTAATCAGATGGCAATCTAAAATGAGTTATAGGTCGGTCAAAATTGGATGTGAACAGCTACCGCTTCTTTGCTTAGGAATGAAGGATGAATTATCGAGCAAAGAAAGATGATGGAGTAGCCGATTTTGTCTGACCAGTGAAATACTGTCGGAGGTACCAAATAGAAAAACATGGGATTATGAAAAATATTATGGACGAGAGTTTAGTTTCAAGTCGCCTACATATCTCTGGTTATACGAAAAATAGGCCATGCGTAGTTCTAGATCTAGAAATGGATAAAATTCCTAAAAATAGAAATAATGGCGCAAGGCTTGAGGTAGAAACGATAGTAGCTTGAATTGGAAGGATAGGAGCATAAGGTGGTATGCATGATGTGGCACGAATGATGTGGCAAGATAGAGTACAAAAACGTTTTATGTCAAAACGCAATGATATGGGAATAAAGAGTTATGTTTAAGATATGAGAAGTCTTCAATATCTGCAATTTCTAATATAACTAAATGGAACATTAATGAATGTAAAAAGAAATGACAAAAGTAAATTAGAAATCGTATCTGTTTCAATAAACACTTGACCTTTCTTTGAAAGGATTGTATTGACCCAACTGATTTTAAAAAGACAAAGCTTAACTTTGAATAGATTTGTTAGTATACAAAAATATGATAATGTGAAAGTAAATGTTAACAAATAAATTGATAACTTAAATATCCATTATAAGGCAGACGAGCCTAAATGTTTCATTGTAAGGCAAACGAGCCTAAGCGCTCTATTATAACGCAAAGAAGCTTGAATGTCCTATTGTAAGGTAGATGAACCTAGATGTGCCATTGTAAGGCAGGACGAGCCTAAGTATCCTATTATGAGGTGGACGAACCTTAATGTCCTATTATAAGGCGAATAAACCTGAATGTCCTATTGTTAGGT
>JAOTQR010141254.1:0-20556 GCA_025774065.1 Solanum ossicruentum | reverse complement strand
CACTGATTCTACCCAAAGGTGAAGGAGGTTGGCATCAAGGTACTGTGAAATGTCGCAATCCAAAGAGCAATGCTACTACACCTAGTGCTAACAAACGTCTCAATCATATGCCATGGGCACAAAGGTGTTTGCCACTGAAGAACAAGTTATGCACATTTAATATAACAACCAACCAACTTCTAAGGCAGCCAAAAAAATACCAAATATTGAAAGGATACATGGGAGAGCCAATTTGGTATAAGTACCAGTTATGTGAACTCTTAACACATACTGCTCCTCAATTAAACTACATCTTAATGAAGACAATAAATCTGAAAAGCTTGGTACAAAGCAATATAGTCTACAACTAACAATTGGTAGGCGTGTGTGATGCAAAATAATTAATTTCCATAAAAGGATTACCAAACTTTATGCGCCACTTTACACAAAAGGATTACCATATATTATGACTATGTTCACCCTAACGTAAAATTTACAAAATTACTTGTAGGTGTGCGGCGCGAAACCAAAGGTTATGTTTCTTGCAAAGAGTACTACTTCTACAAACTTCAACTTCACACTGAAGAAAAAATAGTATTGTTATTCTGTGCAAGATTATTGCAGCAATTTGTAGTGGACATGTATGTATATAATATAACATTAGAAACGACAAGACTGAAATATTTTGGATTAGAACAATCAAATTTTAGAAGGGAGACATTACAAGATCGATAGTGTTTCAACAGGTAAATGTAGAGGAGACAAAGTAGGACAAAGAGTTTTACTGTCAGGATCATTCTTTGGAGGATAGAGGAATATGCAGCGATGATATATGGATGCTATGGCTTTGGTTCAAGGGTTTGAAGACCAGATCTATTTATCACCATAGCACGTAATTTTGAATGGACAGAGATTCAAGAAGAATTATATGAGGGACAAAAGGCTTAGGATAGGTCAAATATGGTGACAAGAGTTTTTAGAGCGAAACCGCAAGAACTTAAAGACCAAATTTTCAAAAAAGAAACTTTTGGACCTATGGCATCACATGTTTTTGTTTTTGAATTCCATAAGAGAGGCCTACTGAACATGCATCTCCTAATAATCTTATAAGAGAGGCACAAAATAACATCAACAGATCAGTATGATAGATACATTTCCATAGAATTACCCGATAATGACAAGCAGCCAGCGTTGTACGACTTGGTTATCAGGCACATGATACATGGCCCTTACGGTATGAGGCGCCAATCAAGTCCATGCATGGAGGATGGAAAATGTAAGTTTCACTATGCTAGAGCATTCAACAATAAGACAATACAAGGAAGAGATGGATATCCCATTTACCGAAGAAGGAATAATGAGAGGACGAGTGAGGTTCGAGGAATGAAGATGAATAACCAATGGGTTGTCCCTTGTAAGCCATTTTTTTGAAGAGATATAATTGCCACATTAATGTAGCATTCTGCTCGGGAGTTAAATCGATAAAGTATTTGTACAAATGTATATATAAAGGACATGATAAATGTGTAGTTTACATAGAGTCGGACGACAGTGAAAAGTACATTGATGAAATACGAAGCTTTCAAGATGCACGCTAGGTGTCACTACTAGAAACATTATGGAGAATCTATAATTTTACTCTAAGTGAGATGCAACCAATTGTTATTAACCTACAATTACATCTACCCGACAAGCATGCAGGTACTCTTAAATCTCTTATTACTTACTGTAAAATACAAGCCACTATTTCCAAGCTACATAATTCAATATTACTATTTGAATTATATTGCAAAATATAGAGTACTACTGGAAGAAGCAGAATTTACAAAATATCATTGCCTTTGCCTCCCAATTTGTCAAGCAAACGATGCTCACTGAATATTTTAGGATGTGCTTGCTTGACGCTAATGCTCGAAATTATCTATATAGAGAATTCCCCCAGCATTAGGTTTGGAACCTGCAATAAAAAATTTGGAGTAGAAGAAAATCACGATTCTTCATTGGGAGAATAAATGTTGGTAAGATGATTACACCACATGGTCTATACTAAAGTCTTTCCTATTTCAAAGTTTGAATGCAAGATTTTAAGTTAAAGAATAGGGATCTCAATTATAGCACCTGAACTCCTAAATCTCATATATTTAATGTTAAAGATTATTAGGTACATAACATGATTTGCACTATAAAACTTAGGAATTTGATCATTTTTTCATAGATTCATTGATACCCGTAATAAACTCAATTATTTTGTAACCAGTAATTTATTCAATCTACTCAGGTTAGTGGCTTTATGATTAACCCTTCCAAGCTTTTATAATTTTGATTTCTAACTATTTTTTACTTATAAGCCTTTGATGCGTTATTCAAAAAGGTATTAAAATAGTTTATCCAAGGAAAACATCTCAGAGAAAATGAAGCAACAAAAGTTATATCTTTATTAGTGCAAGTCAATTTTCATTCTACTATAAGCTTGTTGTTATCGATAAAAGATGAATGTTATCTTTACTCATCCCTTAAATTTATTCAAAAAATTCATTCATGAAAATTTAGACATTCAATTTAAATGTCAAATAACTAATGCTTCATATACAGCTAATTTGAGAGAACGTAAAAGGTATTATGAGAGACTATTATTGAATCACATCCGAGGGCCTACATCATTTGAAGACTTATTCACTACTAATGGAATATATTGTGATAATTTCAAAGAGGCAGCCAGGGAAAGAGCATTATTAGAAGCAGATAATAGTATTTCAGAATGTTTACGCGAAGGAAGCTATGATCTTCAACATGTCCTCAGCTCTTCGAAGTCTATTTGCAACTATATTAGTCCATTGCAACCCAACAGATGTGACAAGTATATGGAATTCATATTATACTAATATGGCAAAAGACTATCATAAACTACACGACACCTCATCGGAGGCACAACTACAAGATACCTTGAAAAGTATTGATTCTTACTTGGAGATTATGGGTAAAAGTCTGACACAATTTGATCTGCCCTAAATTACAAAAGAGATACAACAAAGTGACATCTATGAATGTAGAGAAGTAATGGAGGAAATGTGTGTAAAGGTGCCACCTGAGGATATTGATACATAATCAAAATTAAATGAGCAACAAGTGCAAGCTTTTGAGAAAATATTGCACCCCACCAACTCAGTAACACAACGATTGTTCTTTGTCCAGGTGGAACTGAAAAAAATTTCTATATCGAGTATTGCTGGAAAATATCAGATCGAGCGGTAGGATAACATTGACAGCTTCTAGCAGTGGGGACCAACAACAATCTTACCGGGAGGACGCATGACTCACTCAATATTTTTAATACCTTTACAAGCAAATGAATCAACCATGACAAATATGTAAAAATAAGGTGGCGGTGTAAAGTTAATTAGACAAGCCAAATTAGTAATATGGGATGAAGCACCCATGGCCAAGAAATACACAATTGAAATAGTCGACAGAAGCTTCCTTGATCTGGTGGTAAGGTCATGGTATTTGGAGGGGACTTCCGACAAATTCTTCCATTGGTTCCCAAGTTAACCCAGCAGAGATGGTAGAAGCAAGTTTGGTCAAGTCTTATTTGTGGCCTTTAATGGAAAAGATTCATTTGGCAACCAATATGAGAGCCATAGCATATCCACATTTTAACAGCTTCTTGGTTTGGGTTGGAAATGGCGAAGAATGCACAATATCGGACAATTTAATATTGCTGCCAAAGTAGATGGTGGTACAACAAGGTGGGCATAGTAAGCCATAAGAATATTTGGTAAAGGAAATATTCCCAACACTACATCAAAACTACAAATCAGCAAAGTTTATAATAGAACATTTTAGCAAGTAGAAATGAATTTGTAGATGAACTAAATGAAATGATAATTGCTCAATTCCCAAGGGAAAGCAAAACTTATTATAGTTTTGACCCAGCTGAAGATGATGCTGACAACTACTATAAAGAAGAATATCTCAATACATTAACACCAAGTGGTCTACCGCCACATAGGTACATTGTCATTCCCATTCTTTCATTTTCATATGAAATATTACATTATTTGAAACTGCAAGAATAGGAGAAAAGAATAAGGTGTTGGCAAATAGATAACAACAATGTATATTTCAATTCTATATGTTAGGTTTCTTTTAAAAGAGAATACACCAATCATGATGTAGAGGAAACTGGACCCATCAAATGTATTATGCAATGGAACGCGATGGATTTGTAGAGGTATCGATAATTAGAAAGACTCCAAATCTGTCAAAATTATGATATCATTTCCGACCTTAACAAATTGTACATCCATTCCATTCTTCCACCTTTTATAAGTACGGATTGAATATGTGTTAGAAAGGTAAATCTCTTCCCTACGAGACCAAAGAAACCGTCCCGAACTTCTAACCGCTCGCTTCCAAAGAACAATATCGTGGTAATGTGGTCATAGTGAATCCTTGGAACCATCACAAGTACGACCAATTTATATATATTTGAACAAAAATGCCATGTCATCCAGCCGAGCCTAGAAGAAGGCATCTCGCACAGACACCTGAGTCCTTTTCAAACTTGTTCTTCGCTATGTGGTTGATTGTTTTTAAAGAGTTAAAAGCCAAGGATTGCATCTATATAGAAAGTCTTTAGCAATCGTGCGCAAGAGATGCTGTCACTTTTCTAACCCTACAACACTGTAACGCTTCGCAAGCATCGTCCGACACTTTTCCAGCCCCAAAGCAACGTAAGGCTTCGCGAGCATCACTAACCTGCACTCTGTAAAAATAGCTTTTTAGTTTTATCATTCACTTTTTCCCATGCTTATTATTCAAGCGCATTGGTTTATCCAATTGTTATCCTTAACAATCTTCACCTTTTCCCCTTTGTATGCAAATTATCTGCCAGGAATCACATCTACAAATTGGGTTCATCTTCAAGATTGCTTTGGGATATAAATTCGGTGGCATATCAGCGAGTTGTATAAAGTTACAGCTAATAGTGACACGTAGGTGTGCAGTGAATATTTGTATGTTTCATCTTTTACTGATTGGTGGTTTTTTCTGTCAGCATTTGCATTTCTTCAACACCAAAGGTTGTAGCCTTTGTACCGATTCCCAATTTTCGACGTTCAGCTCAACACTTATGCGGTACAATTGTTTCACATTTAAGTTGGTTTTATTTAAATGATCATTTTCTTAGACCTTATTGATTATTTAATGAATACACTAAATTGGAACATTGATGAATGTAGCATGGATATTACTGTGAGTTGGGCATTTCAAAGATGTAGAATCTTCTCAAAGTTTGTCCAGGTAATGAATTTAATAAATCCTAGGTTCGATCTAACTAAAAAAATTGCACATTTATGCGGTAAAGAAGAGTGAAAACTTTTCTTTGGTGTAATAGTTACTCTCTTTGCAAATTTTGCTGATCAAAGTGCTAACATATGTCAATATTGTGAGGAGTTGATGAGCAGGCTGCGGTAAGATATTATCATTCACATCAACCTTCCTGCATTGCGAAAACTCAATGACATGCTCCTTGTAAGGCCACAACATTTTATCTCCGAAACAATATTTTAACTAGATTCGACTTTACCTAAGGTGAAGCTATAATTGAGATCTTTATAGGATATCTTGGACATTTTTGAGATCACAGAGTTCTCGTATGCTGAGAAAGGAAGCATGTCAAACAACTCAAAATGTGGAGGATCGTACAGGAAAATTGAACAAGTTAATCCTCAGCCTCAGTAGAAGGAAGACAAGTGGTAGTTACCAATTATTTGTTTTCCTTCCACTGACATATCGAATAAGGAAGGGAATCACTTAATATAGCAGTACGATTGTGCAAACCAAATTCACAAAGTAGCAATTTCCATCAATAGCAGCATCCGTGCTAAAATGGAAATCCTAGTATCATACTTGCCATCAATCACTGAAGTACCTTTCAGGAATTATATCGAATACTAGTTTGAGTAAATTAGACGATAAGTTGAAGTACACAGATTATAATACACAAACATAGAAATTGTAGTACTAATAAGGAAGTAGTATGACTACATAGTGGAAGGGCGGGTGTTGGAGACTCTTATGTGTCATCACATGTGTTCATCATACAAATTTTCCCCACAACAACTCCTACACAGTGTAAACAAAGCTATGAACATGAAGCTTTAGAGCTTCCCAACAGAGTTGAAGCTTTAATATATACAGGGAGATGTAAATCATGCAGGCCTTGTGCTAAAAGATCTCATCTCTGATGATCGGTATATTTATAACTTAAAATTAAAAAACCAAATACTGTCCTTTTCTATTCATTATTTTGTTACATCCTTCAATAAGGACATTTTAGTTCAACTCCACTTGCATTTTAATGTGGAGTTATTTAAACAACATATATATTCCAAGACACAACAAAATTTATAGCCAAAATACTTATAATATGCTCAATTAGTTACTAGCATAGTGCCTACAACATACACCTATAGAAAGACAATATAGCTAGCAGTGGCACATGCGGTGAATCTAGTGTATATTAATGTCATAAATAGATTTATGATGCTTCTTCTCATGATTTTTAAATGGCATGCTTGGACATTTTGTGTCCTTACCTTATTGCTTACAATTATGCATATTGATACTATTATGGTGTCCTTCGGTTCATGGAATACATATTAGTACATTTTATATGCTAATGCATACTTCTTTGCCTACATGACAAAACCATGTAGGGATGGATGATAAGGAGACTATTCTAAATTGAGGCAAGCATTCAGGTTCCTAAGCTTGAAGATTTACTGGTGAGTTCCCATGCTTTGGGAACAAGCCCTTATGATACTTTCCATTTCGTTTATGTTGAGACTTTATCTTTTACTTTTGATGCATATCTTAAGGGTGAGCGAGTAAGCTATACGCTAGTCCCCTCTAAGATCGTTGATGTACAAGCATGAATTAGGCTAATGAATATGATGTACATTGCACCCCTGCTTATATACATTTTCCCTTGCTACTTTTTTTCTTCTGAAATATGCTTAATTTACCTTATGGATGCTTACGATATAAACATAAGGCTTGGATAGGATACCTTTGGGTGTCACATTCATCATGTCATGGCTAGAACCTAGGTCTAGTTTGTGACAAAAGTGGTATCACATCACAAGATTTGAAAGCATCCCAGGGACTCCAACATGCTGCGTTGAGTAAGTCTTAATCATTGGTGTGAGTGTGTCACAATCATGAATAGGAGGCTATGAGACATTTTTAGAAAAACTACGCTTGTTTGAACTTTATGTCGTGTCTTTGGAACTTTTGTATCCTAATGTTCATCCCTTGGTGTTTTTAGAAGTTGCTTTATGATGTTCTCCATTTCCAAAGGGAGATGATTCTAAAGTGAACAAAACTCCGCAAGTCCCTTAAGTAGACCAAGTGCCTAATGAGGTGTTTAGGGCCACGATCACTATGTTAGCTCAAGAAGTTACCTCACCAAGGACTCCACTCCAGCCTCAAGGATTAGAGATTTCACTAGAATGAATGCCCCATAGTTTCATGGTTCAAGGGTGAATGGGGATCCGCAAGAGTTCAATGATGCGGTGTAGAAGGCAGTGGAGATTATAAGTGTATCTTGCAAAGAATAGACGAACTAGTATCATGACCCAGACCTAGGGTCTAGGAGTGAAATGGGGAATGGGAACCCAAAATTCCCAAAACAAGCCTTAGAGCATCTATCAACAAATCATTGGTTCGGAAGCGTACATGAAATAGTAAACACATAGTTCTAAGGGATGAGAAAGTAGGACTCATGCTATGGGGATGTCATAGGGATAGGAATTAACATGGATTCACATAGCACATAGAACATAAGAACTAAGGTGTAGGTAAGTATGATTCACTCTATGGGGGAAATACAAGACTTACGATCTTCCACATTTCCACATCAAATATACATACTTATCATAATTCTCATAACAAATTCATAATAGCCATATCCAATCGATAACCATAATCATAAGCTCCAATTACAACACATAACTTATAGATACGACAAGAGTCTATGAGATGCCCAACAATTCTTTTAGTCATAGAGTAGGACTGGGGCCAAGACATTTCCTGGGCTCACCCTCACAGTAAATTACAAAATGAAAGCAACATAAGGTAGATAGATGGTGGCTTGTCGTTGGAAGATAGGATCAGCACAATACATTCTCAAATCTGATCTAGCCATCCAATGGTGGATGAAGGTAGTCTCCAATTCCTACATGGTTAGATCATGTAGGCAAAAAGTATACATAAGTATGTTTGAATGTACTAAGTATGCGGGTTTGCAATGCATATGACTTATCAAATGTGCATATCAATATTAGACGACAAGGGCACATGATATAGAAAGAATCATATATCAAAAGAAAGTAGTAAACAATATTCCATGAAGTCCATGATGCATGAAATGTAAAATGCGCATATATAGTAGGGATTTGATCCCAACCGACATATGTAAAACCACACGAGCTATTACTTTGAATCCCGATGTAATCCCCACATCAGTAAAGAGGTGGTGTACTTGCCAAAGGTAAACCACACTTCATCTTACGGGTACCTGCATTTCGGAGAAACAACCAACCTTACGGGCACCCCCATTTTAGATAGGATTTTCATATCATTCTTCTTCTTATGGGAACTCCCATTTCGGAGAATTAACCTTCCTTACGGGCACCCCTATTACAGATAGGATATTCACAAACATATATGTTGGGGAGAGGTCCCTTGGGGATAGCCCTAACACCCCCAATCCATTGGTGCTAAATCTTCATCCCACAAGAATACATACACGTATACATAATTTCAAAAGAGATGCAAGTGTTATCATCTCATTTCAATGCACCCTTAGTCTTAAAAGCCAAACATTCTTTATAATCATTCATACTTGGGCTGAAATACCAAATCACATCTCATGTCATACTTTTCATGCATAAGAATAACCCATTCACAATATCACATGAGGTATAAACACCCAAAATGCTCAAAGAGCCAATATCATAGACATATATGTGATCACAATCTTGTCATAACCATATCACTGAGATTAACCAACCAATTCATTTTCATAAAACATATGAGGGCTTAACTCACTTCATAATTTAAGTAAAGTCCAATGCTCATGAATGCATATGCCATGAATGATGTGAAATTAGCATGGACAATGTAGATTCAATCTAAATTCAACACTATAAGGTGAAATTCATGCAAATCCATAAGTAAAATCCACATTCAAATCATAGTTTAGATTACCCATGCTTTGATCAAATTTTAAAGGGATTATGCATATTCAAATATTCATAATAATAATGTAATTCAATATATTAGGGTAAGATCAACTTAAAATCATCAATAAAGCAAATCCCATACTTCAGTGAATTTAATAATAAATAATATTCAAAATCCATATTTAAAGTAAGAAAATTTTTATGAAATTCAAGTAAAAAGAAATTGGTTCTTCTTGGTTGAAAGAGACCGAGTATCAATTCCACATACCTTTTCTAACCAAGAAGAAATAGGAAAAAATTGATGAAGAAGAAGAGTTTTCCTTTGATTCCCAAGCTTAGTCTTCACAAGAGTTCATGAGAGAGTTTTTAGGAGCATTCAATATTATTCTAAGTGTAAGAATGAATTTGAATGAGAGAAATAGAGTTTAGGTCATTTCGAGGTCTTAGGATAGCATAGGAAGTTACAAAAGACCCCTAGGAGAAGCCACAATTAAAAAATAATCATTAATGAAGCCGAATAACATTTATTGCCAGGAGTCCCGTGAGAAGGTGTCACAATCCCTAAAGGTCTCATGCACCGTGATACCCTCCCGTGATACCCTATTAGCCAATTCACAGGAAACTCTGCATGGGTAAGATTTATGAAAATGGGCATAACTTCTTGATCTAAACTCAGAAAGAGGTGAAACTGGATGTGTTGGAAACCTGATTCAAAATGCTTCAATTTGATAGGTCATAGCCACCCAGTTCTTTTTGTTCTAAGAGATATGTCCATTTAAAGTTGACTCTTCTATCAATTCTTGTAAAAAGCTTAGCTATTGGAACTCCTTTGAACTTGATTTCATGAAAGAGGTCCTTGATGACCCTAAACCACATAAATAAAATTGAATGAAGGGCTTGAAGGTTAACTTAGCTTGAGCTTGGAGATCATATACTTAGAAAAATTGCACGCCAATATCCATACGGAGGGCTTGATAGGCCGTACAAAGCCAAACGGTCCAAGTACTCCTCCGTCCCACTTCACTTAAGAAAATTTTTCATGACAAAGTTCTAAGAGGTGATCCAATACTTAGAACATTTTCACTCTAACACCTATAAGAGGGACCTCACAGACCATTAAGTGTCATACAATCTGTGAGATGGTCAGTGCAACTTACCTTGGCTCTAAAACTGTGACGTTTCAAGGCAAAGGCTACCATACGATCCACCACACGGACCGTGAAGCCTCACGAGGCCCGTGTAGGCTCCAAGTCCGATATTCCTTGGTCTAGAATTCCACATTAAGGACATTAAAACTCCACACAAGGCTAGGGGCCACTACAAGGAAGCTCCACACAGTCTGTATATCATCACACGGACCGTGAAGGCTTCCATGAAGCCTCGCCTTGGTCCAAAACTTTCCGGAACCTAAATTTTCAAGCTTCATTGAGGTTGTACAGTGTTTGGTTATTTACGACTAGCGGCTTATCAACTTAAAGGTGTGGATTAGGTTTGGTTCACTCAGTGGAAGTTCGAAAGAGTCGAAGATGGTTCCATTGATCGGGAGATGTTTAAGTACACTTTTCTTGATTGTTTCTTTGCTCTTGGTCTAAGGGAAGCTCAGGTTATGAAGTTTATAAACTTAAAGTAAGGAGGTATGAGTGTGAAGGAGTATTCCCTCAAGTTCTCTAAGTTGTCCAAATTTGCTCCTTATTTGGTGGCCGACTCTAGGGCCTGCATGAATAAGTTCAATTTGGGTGTGTCCGATTTGGTGATGATGGACCACAAGGCTTCAATGCTCATAAAAGAAATGAATATCTCTAGAGTCATAACATATGCCAAATAAGTGGAGAGTGAGAAGTTGCAAAAGATAAGGTCTAGGGAATCCAGGAAGGCTTGTTATCATGGCGAGTTCTCATACGGTAAGTCCAGTGGTGGCCGATACCAACAAGGCCAAGGGTCTTCGAAGGGTTCTCCACAAATGTTTGACAAAGGGAATGGGGTCAATCCTAAGGCTCAAGGTGATGTTGCAAAAAGTGGTACTATTCCTCCTCTATGTCCTAAGTGCGAGAGGAACCATGTTGGTGAATGTTTGAGAGGCTCTGTGCATGCTTTGGTTGTGGAAAGATGGGACAAAAAAATTAACGAATGTCTCAATGTGGCTAATAAGGGTATGGTAGGGCATCCCTAAGGTCAAGGAGCTCAAAGAAGGCAAGTGCAACGAGGTGTCCAAGCTCAAGCTGGTGGTTCACATAGTAATCGATTCTATGCTTTTCATGCTAGACAAGAATTTGATGAGGTATGGTTACCAATATGTTGAAAGCCGTTGATCACGATGTAATGCTTTCTACCTTGGTGCCAATTGATGTCGTCTACATTACACCTTGTTTTTAGAAGCAGTCATTATCAAGATATATAACCTAACCAAGGTTAGGGTCGAACCCACAGAGAATATGTAGACTCAAGAGAATTCACCAACATACAAACCGAATAATTAATCAACTTAATTCCCCAAAGAGGGGGGGGGGGGTTTGCAATAATCAATGAGAAAATAAAACTAACTCACACACACAAGAGAGGAGTCAATAATTGAGAGAAACCTGGGTATCGTGTTCCCCATGATTCCTCACCGGATAACCTAATTCTTTTCTAGTACATAGCATGCATAACGGTAATTTATGTTCGTCAAGCCCTTTAGTCAAAAGCGAGAGGTGAATTTCACTATGTGACTTGACCCATCTCCATAGTGTGCATAACTAACCATTACCTATTAGTCCCAGTATAACCTCTCCTTGGCCCAGTTTGGTTGATTAGATGAGAACACATCATCAAATCCTGTTAATTGATCTCTTTTCCTACTCATTACTACCTTGGTCCGTCATAACACTAGGTGGATTCTAATGCACCACTAGAAAACGTGCAAAATAAAGAGAGTTAATTAATACATGCATATACACCTTCTAAGAATTGTGAACTATGCGGTTTTACTTTGTTATTTCTTCATGCTTCCCATAACCCTAGTTGTGGATTCAACTACTCATGTTATGTGATGATATAGAAATTTTGAATTGAGAAGACATAATTGAATACTTATACAATAGAATTAAGAACAAGCAATCTAGCTTCAATGAAAATCACAAGCTTAAAGATTGAATTAAACCGTAAGTGTTCTCAAAGACTCTCCAATATGATCTTATAATTTTCTCCCTCAAAATATCGAGCTCTTTGAGTACTAGGCGAAAACTCTCTGAAAATAACCTAGAAAACCTATTTATAATAGTTAAAATTCAAGTCCTAAACAAAATAAGAGAACTGGTCGGCACGCATTCTACAGCCCGTAATCTGGGTCTCGTACTAAGCTACTAGAATGTTGGACTTCAACCCTATGACACCCCTCTATAGCTCGTAAAGTGATTTATGACCTGTAAAATGGGTTTCGTCTGATGACATTACTATAAGTCCAAGTCTCTAATCCTTAGGGAACGTATCCTCTTATATGACTCGTCTGCATTTTCGTAGAATAAACTTCAAGAACAACCCCTTACTGGAAATATTTATGAAACCTCCCTATGGCCCATAAAAGGTTTGGTATAGGAGCAAAAAGAAACAACTTCTGCAATTTTTTCCAAAAATCATGGTCAACCTATAATCATGCAAATATAAACAAAAAACATATAAAACGAACATCGCATTGAGAACACACAAAATTCCAAGTTTTAAGCATCAAAAGTTCTATATTTTGGCAGCACAACAACACCCTCAACTTAAAATTTGCTTATCCTCAAGCAATGGGTTCAATCTAAATAGACAATCCAGTAATACACAGACTTCAAACCAATGACATAAATCTCATAAATCATAGACTCAGATACCCACACCAATTTTTCAAAATAAGATCAAATATCTATTCAGCAAGCCAATGCAAACTAGTGCATATGATAAAACAACTATGACAAGCAAGGTATTATCAACAATCCACAGACACTAAACAAGTCTAGTGCTAACAATGTAATAAGTCTCATATTTGATACTCAATGATCTTTTCATGTATAACCTTGGGACTATACAAAATCACTCACTCTCACAAAAGATATTCTTATATAATGTCTAATATCATAGGCTTGCCCCTATACTCATCACTTAGGCCTTCAACCAACTGGACTAGGATCACTTTAGGACTTTCTAGGCTTGTAACTTATACTCAGGGGGCTATGGTATTAAATTATGGGAAAATAGTGACTAGAGGCTCTCCTTGACACTACATTTTTCTACACTTTCACCCTACCAACACTATTATTTTCTCCTTATTTCTCTCTTTTTCCTATTCCAAGCTTTTCTGGGTGCTTTCTTTTCATTTTCATTTTTTTGCCTTGTTGCTATACTTCATTTTGCTTTTCAGCTTACAACTAAGGCATCACTTATTTCTCTTGCACCCAGTACATGATTTTCCTTTTTCTCTATATCACTAACTCAACCCCTTATTTCTTTTGTTTCACCCATACACTAAATACCCTCAACTTAGGCTTTTAGCCTATGTTGAGGTGCACAATGTCCATCCTCTGAACCAGGACCCCTTTTGGTAGCCGCTCTCAACTTAGGGCTTTTGTCTCAGTCAAGGTGCACAATGTTCAGGGAAGGATAAGGGCCAATTTTAGGATTTTACAACTAACAAGGATAGGTTAATCATGTGTTGTCAAAGAATAGTTACATGTTAGGCTTAAACATTAGGAACAAGGGGTTATATTAGTTTTGGTTTGTCATTTTAGGCTATGTGGACTATTTAAAACAATGTACTATCTTTCCATAATCCAATTAATCTACAATCTAACATAGAGTAACAAGGCAAGTTCTGAATTATCACAAAATACATGAATCTAGCAAATTATGCTCATACTCACATGGCACTGCATACATTATCAACAAAAGATTCTCAAATCATGCTTTTTATCTCAATATACCCTCCCTTATTGGAACAGGCATTGCCATGCACTTAAACATTCTGTTGCTATCTAACTACTAATAAATTTTTTTGGTGGGTATCATTTTTCAAACAAAACACAAAAATATGTTATATGACACAAGTATTGGTATTATATGCTACAAAAATTATCTAAACATCTTAAACACGTCGGTTCAATAGAAAGTAAATATCCATGGGGGAAAAAACACAGGCAAGAAAACCCGGGATCACAAATTGGGTTGGTTATGGACCCAAGCTACTCAGACTTCGGTGAGGCCCATAACTACCCCACACCCCATCAAAAATCATATGCATTAGACCCAATGCACAAAATCAAAACAAAATAACATATAAGGTGTCAGAAAGTATACCTGGGCAGCTAAGGGCCAGTGTGTGGTCTACTCAGTAGTGGTACTCTGTCCGGAGGGGACAACCTCCAACTCTTGAGCTCATCTTATCTCCTTGTCATGTCATGGTCTCCTTAAGACAAACTTGAGTTCATCCTCCTCTATGAGCCTCGCACGCAGCATCTATTATTTGGCTCATCATCCTCTATGAGGGGTCTCTTCTCGTGGGAAGGATGGATAGGCTCTTCAGGAGCAAATAAGCCAACAATAGGTATGAGAGGTATAGTCTCTAGTAGTGCAATTGGTGCTACAAGTGCTGCTGTCATGTTAGCTTGGAGCTGCTAGATCTCCATCGGCAAAGCATATAGATCTAAAGGTCGGGCCTCACCCAATCTCCGTTATACCCTCTCCTTGAAGGTGTCAATGTGAGCATCCACGATACGATATAGTCCTGAATAATGGCAACCACATATGCCTGACTCTGACCCTCTGAGTCTACAATAGCCTAGCGGACCCATGATCTAATTTGATGAACAAGCTGGGTCAACTGTGATTCAGCATCTGATAACCTCTACACCAAGGCTTGTATAGATGCAGCAGACACATATATCATGCCCGCAGTAGTAGCCTAGGAAGTCGTGGCCTATGGTATAGGAAAATCAATAGTGAGCCCTCTCTCCTTAATTGCCTTGGGTTGCGAAGGCCTCTCCTTAGTAGCAGCAGTAGTGGTGGTAGTCTCAAAACCCTCAGCTGGTGGCGCTAGGGTGAACACCTCAGATATAGGTCAAGGTTGTGCTTGTAGGAGTGCCATTAAGTTCTCTTTAGCCTTGATTAGGGTACGATCTAATGTATGCTAGGCCTCAACCATTAGGTCCAGCTGATATAGTATCTCCACCCTCAACTTTAGACAGATCCTATATATCAAGTGCTGGAACGGGATGTAGGTGGACCGCATCAGTGCACCCTCATGAATCTGCTTAGCAATGAGGTAGGCTTAGTCAATCTCATAGCCAGCTAAGATGCTGGCAACAAAAATTATCAGCAAGCATCAGTCGGATGCGTGAATGAACAAATTCCCATCAGAACTAGGTAGGAAAACTGAGAAAACCTTGATCATAGGCTCCGAGTGAATGGTGACACATGTAGGTTATAGACCCTGCTCAGGAATGTAACCAGCCACCCATCTATTCAAAGTGGCTCGTTGCTCAAGATTTTTCATCACGAGTGGGTTCCTCATTTGCCCCACCCTATAGTCAAACTCTTGTGTGGATCTGGGGGTAGGAAACTCTGGTGCAAATAATATCTGGCAGATGGTGGTCTCTTATATGTCCACCTCTCGTCCCCTCACTCTAGTCTTGTACAGTCTGGGATGAGCGAGGGGTTTCTTCCCTTTGGGAAGAGAAATCTGGATTGTCGCTGCATAGGAGGCATAAAACTCCCTCACCACGGTCGGGGAATATTGTCCAACTGCATGTGTGAGCTATTAAAGCCAATACTAAGTCATTGTGTCCTAAAGACCTTGGACATTATCGATTCTATTAGATATGACTTGGGGCTTCTCATAGATGGAATGGGATGGCTTACCCCGCTCTCTCGGCTATGCACCCTCTCTCTATATCTCGTGCATGCCCTTGACACACCACCAGCTAGAGAGGGCATCCGATGTAGATACTGATGATCGAGGGGCGATGGAAGACTCTGCCTCTGATCTATCCTTAGAGCCTCCCTTAGAGCTGGACTCCTCTCTGGATGGAGTCATTTATGGTAAACTGCTCTCGTCACTGCCTTCCTCCTCAGAATAAGAAGTGCGAGCAACAAGAGCCTAAGTATGCTCATCTCTGGCGGCGACTTTAGTTTGTGGTTTGGCCACCTGGAGGTTCGGGCTAATATCCAGCAACTCTGGTGAGCCATTTAGTTGAGTGGAAGTTGATCATCCGAAGGATCATCTCTGAGCCTCCTCTTTAGGGCCAAGATCTCGTCGTATCTTGCTTTTTGGGTGAAAGTACCTGAAACATAAACATATATGCACCCTGGTTAGGCCAAACAAATAAAAATTCGAGTGTAATAAAATTATCTGAGTTGAGTTGCAGAAGGGTTTAACAAAAGCATATGTACGGGATGTAGTAGATACTATGAGCCATAAATAACCTTCATAAACCGGTGGTTCAAATAATTTTTTGTTACTGCAAAAGTCTATAAGAACTATGTACGACTCATAAATTGGTTTATGAGTCATAAATGGGGTTGTAGAGATTTCCAGATAGGGGTCAACGAGACCTATTTACTAGCCGTAAAGTGATTTATGACTAGTAGAAGGTCTCATCTGATAGACACTCAAAAATATCAAGTTTTTGAAATTTTGCACGACAAGAAATTACAATTCGTAGAATGATCCATAGGCCGTAAAAGCCACTCGTGAACCAGAAGACTCAGTCACTTGAGTTTCTTAACCCATCACACGGAACCCAAATGACTTTTTCAACAAACAAACTACCAACATTGAAGCAAAAACTAACGCATTGACATCATTTTTATACCACAACCATCAACCCCAGCATGTTCAACACACATATACCCCATCGAAAATTATCAAGCATGAATTATCCTATGATTACGACACCTTCTAATTGATTTCAATCAAGATGATATACCTATGTCATCATGCACCAATTCACAAACACAATCATTCAATTATATATGGTGAGTGACTCAATAGGCATAAACAACTATCCAACACAGTTACAAAAGGCCAAAGTACCCAATTCTGGACTTAATCAATAATTCAAACATAGGCAACCTAGTTTCAACTATCACAAATTGAATTCAAACATGGATTTTGTGTCTAAACACCATACCCCACACAATTTTTAAATCAATCATTCAAACAAGGCAAATTATATGTCTTAATTGAACTAAGAACTGACCAAGATTTGAGATTAAGGTAAAGAAGAAGAAGAAGGTGGTTAGACTCATAACCTTAGGTCACTGGAGTCTTGCCAGAAAATAGGTGTGCGATGGGCGGTGGTGATTGAAAACACGAGGGGCGTTAGGTTGGCAGTTCGATAATTTTTGCTCAAAAATACTGGAAAATAATTTGACTCCTCTATTAATATATTGATCGGGTCAACTAAAAGTTACTGGGCCTGGACTCTACGAAACCCCAATTACAGGTCGCAAAGTGTTTTATGACTTGTAAATTGAGGTTTTGTAGAACATCCAACCCCTGATTTTCAAAACTAGGCTTCATGGACCAGTTTACGAGTCGCAAAGTATTTTACATCTCATAGAGGCCTTAACACTTAGTAAATTTTTTTAGAAAACTTACATAAGGTCCACGAGCCTCATTCATGACCCATAGTTTGAGCTTAGGATCGTAAAGTTGGCTTGTGGACTAGAGTGCATAATTTTTCTCCTCACTGGAAATCCCTATGAGATGCAGTACAAGTGGTAAAGTAGTTTACAACCCGTAAACCTAGTCGTAATAACTTAACTTAATGCTCTTCTCAGCCTCGATGGCTGATTTAGTCCTATACCTGTATACTCTTCAGAAAATACATTGTTACCCTATATGCAACTAGCCCAATGTCCAAAATTACAATCAAAATAAGATATAATAAACTACCTATGAATTCAAAAACGGAAAATAAACCTATAAATACGCTATTACATAAAAAATCTTAGGTTGCCTCCCAAGTAGCACCTGATTTATTGTTGCGGCTAAACTTGGACAAATTGGTTACTTAGACTTCACCAATTGTCCAGACTTCACTCTTCAAATCGTCTGGACGCTTCATGGACTGACAAAAATTGAAAATGACTTCTTCGTCATTTAATCTAAACCGGAGTTACCAGCTTCCATATCCACTTGTGCTCGCCCTATGGTTAGGAATGGTCTTCCCAAGATGATTGGGATGTCGAAGTAAACCATCTCCTCTCGAATAACTTCTGCATCAACTGACATGGGAGGATCAATGGTGCACTTGCCAGTCCGAGTAGTAACTGCCATACACTGCCCTTCATTTTTACGATTTTGCATTGTGTGGCTAGGCAGTCTACCCCTCTAACACTGATTAAGCTGAGTCGACACTTGACCAAACTGGTTCTCCAGTTATTTGATAGCCACAGAGTAAGACTCTATTTTCTAATTAATACTTGAAATCTCTGATTTCATGCCTCTTAGAGTCTTATCCTGTGTCTCAACCTTCTTCAATAGGCGATCAAATAGCTTCTCAATTCTGGAACTGGTTGTACCTATGTTGCAATTATGCGGCGGCACATAAGGACCATTTCTAAAGCCGTATCAGCAACCCCAATCTGCTTCTAGACCCCTGTTCCTATCATAGTACCCTCCGCGGCTGTACCTTTAAGCTCCATCTCTACTTAAGTTCCGAACTTGTTTTCCTTGACCTTGGCACCAATAGTCCTGACTGGACCCTTGGGCGTTGGTCCAGGAACCCCTCGTCTGATCAACGATAAAACATGTGTGCTCATCATAATATCTCTCCTCATACATGGGTGCATGTGGAGATTGGTGAACCACCGCATTCACTCATTCTTTGCTTAGCTTCATCATCATATCCATACCTATGCAAATCTTAACAAACTGCTGCATGATCTCTTCATTAATTCTAGCTTGCTCTAAACCGACACTAAAAACACATGAACTCTTAGTGGATGTTCAATATCGCTACCCCCATGCACGATTTATCTTGACCACTCTTGCCATTCGCTCTGCAATCCTTGCAAATAGTTGATCCAACAACATGTCCCTCAAGATAATGCCAACACAGGCCTGACTGTTCTCATCAAGGGCATAGTAGAAGATCGTTACTAAGGCATCATCAACTATTTTGTGGTCAGGGACACTCAAACATTTTATGAACCGCTCCCAATTTGTGCTTATCAAATCACCAGGAAGTTGCTTGAAGTTGTTGATTTGGTTCTTCAATTTGAGCATCTTTGATCTAGGGAAGTACCTCTCCAAAAAGGCCTTTTGCAAGTTTACCCAACTAGTGATCAAACTCTGCGGGAGCTCAAATAGAAATAATGCGACATTGTTTGTAAGGGACAATGGGAAGACACAAAGTACCACAACATCCATTGACAGATTCTGTGTTCCCATCACACTCTTACTGATGAATGCCACATTGTGTAGGTGGCTATGAGGATCCTTTAACAGTAAGCCTGCAAATAGCCCATGGTTCCACGACATTTGTGGTAACCTCTAGTCGAGACTTTAAACTTTGTGTCTGCCGGTAGTAGTGGCAATGCAATAGCTCCAATCACCTCCATAGCCTTAGGATTCAACTCGTACTAATTCCAAGGGTAACCATTGGTGTTGAAATCCTGAGGCGGTGGAGCAATGTCCTCCAAAGGAGGTGGGTTGTCATTCTTAGCATCCTTGTTATTGCTCCTATTCAGAGCTACATTAGTTGCGTTATTGGCATTGTCTTGGGCCATTTTTCTTAATATTCTATGCATCTCTGGATCAAACGAAGTTAAGGATTTTCCTTAACTCTAAGTGTTGGGCATGTACTACACCTACACCTTGAAAAAGAATAAAAACATAAAACAAACAAAAGTAAAATAAGGTATCTAAGGATTAACAGTTGAATTACTAATTAATTCACTAAGTATGGACGTATTTCCCAGTAACAGCGCCAAAATATTGATGTCGCCCAAGTTACACATCCTTTTTAGAGGATAAAACAACCGTTGTCAAGATATATAATGTAACCAAGGTTAGGGTTGAACCTACAAGGATTACGTAATGTCAAGAGAATTCAGCAATAACCAATATGCAATCTGAATAATAAACCAACGTTCCCAAAAGAGGGGGGTTTGCACTAATGAATGAGAAAATAAAACTATCACAAGAGAGAAATCAATAATGGAGAGAAACTAGGGTATTATGTTTCCCATGATTCCCCAACTCAGTATCACTGGATAACCTAATTCTTTTCTAGTGCATAGCATGCAGGACAATAATTTATGTTCACCAAACCCTTTGGTCAAAGGTGAGGTGAATTTCACTATGTGACTT